>CAOKZL010002531.1:0-184984 GCA_948472985.1 Iguana delicatissima
GGGTTTGAGAGCAAATCTATCCTGATGCCAAAATGACTACTAAACTGAGACCATCATACTTTGGACATAACATGAGATAACATAACTTGTTAGAAAATAATGTTTGGCAAGATGGAAGGCAATAGGAAAAGAAGAAGACTGCATTGCAGGTGCATAGACTCATTCAAGAAAGCCGGAGCCCTGACCTTGCAAAACCTAAACAGAGCTATTAATAACAAGATACCTTAGGAATATCTCATTCCTACTGTCAGCATAAATCGAAATTGATTTGATGGCAGTCAACATGAATGTGAAAATGGAACTCAATCTATTCTAATATTTGGACAGATCTTTCATGAGCCTCCAACACATACAAGATTTGACAAAAAAAGACATGCTTCTAAATTGCCAGAAGCAAAATATTTGCTCAGTCCTCCAATTCAGATGTCACTAAGCAACATAGGTGTTGCAGGACTAGCATCCAGAGTGTTTTGTAGATCTCTCATTCATAGCATCCTCATAAGTCAAAGCCAACTTCACAACAACAAAATGTTGCATTGTGTTTACTTAGAAAGGCACTGTCATGCTGAACATGAGTGTTTTGCAGCCACCTTACGTTTCTGGTTTTCTGCAGAACTGAAAAGTTATAGATCTCTTTATACATAGATGTGTCCAGACATGTTGCTCAAACAACAAACTAACAACAAACTAAAATTAGCTTATTTAAAGCATAGAGAATTTGAATCTGCACTTCTTTTAAGTGCAAAACAAAAGCAACATTTTGCTTACAATTCAGTTGCAGGACAAATAGAGACAGCAACTGCCCTCCCTTGTGCCTCTGAAAACACTCAGCAAATGCAATGAGGAGAGAAAGGAAACTCTTTTATGTTGCACAACCAATTTTCATTCTACTCCAGGATTCTTCTTTGATGGAAGGCAGAATCCACGAAGGCCTCCTTGTCTTTTCAACATCAAAGATCTCTCTTGGAAACAAGGCATACTTCTAATCTGACAAATTAGGGCTGAGATGCATTAGAGCTCAGGTAGAATCGTGGAACCATAGAATCATAGAATTGGAAGAAACCACGAGGGCCATCCAGTCCAACCCCTGCCATGCTGGAGTACACAATCAAAGCACTCCCAAATGCAAGTACAAACTGTGTGATTCTCCAAATATTGTTGAACTGCAATTCCAGCACAGCCAGTGGTGGGGAATGCTGGGGACTGCAGTTGCACATATGGAAGCCTGTGTGGTTCCCACATGTGGATTAGAGTGGAGATGGGCAAGTGTGAGAGTTTGGAGGGCACAGTAGCCTTCCAGGACACCCCAATGTATTGTATATACACAAAAAATCAGTTCCCCCAATGCCTCTAAACACCTCTAAGTGGTATGGGAGGCAATTATGCCACATTTTTGCCCCCCTCCAAGTATTTGAGAGCTATGGGGCAATTTTTACAACAGGAAGTGACCCCAAAGTAACCCTGGAAGGCCCAGGGGGGAATTTTGGCCACCTCTGCATTAGAACCAAATCAGCAAATGGCTCCCTAGATAAATTAGGGAAGATATTTAGCCCTGAGGACCACCTGCAGTAATGGGTAGTGGGGCAGGGGATTATACAACCCTGTGTTACCCTGTGACTTGGGGGTCCCGGGAGGGGCACCCAAACAACCAAACAAACACAACCAAGATGGGGAAATTAACTCGAGCACTCTCTTACCTAACAAGAGGCACTTAGCGGGAATCTTTTACCCTATGTATACAGGTTCAGGTCAGTGAGCAGTCAGACAGTTTAAATTGGCAACAATGATATATATTAAACAGATAAACAGATAGCAAATATTAAGAAAACACAACCTCACAGCTAACTAGAAATAGGAAATAGAGTTTTGGGGGAATGGGTGATACCTCACCTATCTTGCAGTCCTGGAGAAGTCCAATTGAAGAGAAGGAAACTCAGCACAGCAGCCCAGGGGAATTCGCTGAGCAGAGCAGCAGCAAGGCTGGATAGAAGTCCGAAGCGATCCAGCGAAAGATCCGAGGAGCTCTCGGGACTGGGGGTTTTTATCAGGGAAAGAATGACCGTAGACTAGCCTGGTCTTGGGCGAAAACAATGAGTTTTGGGCTAGAGACAACATCTCCGAAAGGTCAGAATTTACATGATTAAGCACTCAGCTCGCCAGGGTGCCCTCTCAGGGCAGAGGGTCTCTTTGTTTTAACGCTCATTTGTAATGAAGGTGTTTGTTTCGAGAGGTCTCCTAAAGCATATCTGGCAGTTTCTGGCATGCCTTGGTGTAAACAAGAATGAGTCAGGATAATTGCCATACCTAGCTCAGTGCTTGTTCGGAGGTCTTCACAAACACTTAGCTGGTGGCAGAGCAGGGCCGAATTATGATACCAACATGATATCTAAAGGTTACCAAAGGCCAGGCCAGTTCACGGTGGTAACACCTGCACATGTGTCCATACATGCACACACATCCCATCTCAACATGCAGGGCTGGTAAGCTCCAGAGTTAAAGTCTAAAAGAGCGGTTCTTAACTTTTCCTTTAACATGGACACCCTTTAAATATCTTTGCTGCTGCAGACCACCAAGACTAAACTCAAGATTTAAAACCCTAAAGTGCCTTATATATTTATTTAAAGTTGCTTATCAAGGGTCTTCATATCTGGAGAGAAAGGAGAAATAAGCAAATGTACACACTCTTATTATAATATTTTTATTGCAATGAGTCTATACAAATTTTTCTGTCTGTCTGCCTGCTTGCCTGCCTGCCTTCCATTTTAACTGTAAATCTCCTAATATTTCTTCAAGACTTTGAGGACACCCTGTGAGGACATGGTGCCTACCTGAGGGTCTGTGGACCACAGGTTAAGAACCGCTGGCCTAAGTCATCCCTTCACATAAGTTGAAATCACTCTGCATCTCTCTACTACTAATGAGATCAGTTGGAGCAGGGAGGAGAAAAGAACAAATGAAAAAGAGTGCATGCAGGGATAACTCCTTCTGTGTACCACCTCCCCTATTTAAATTATGCTCTGACAGCTGGCCAAATGGCTGTTTGGCAGGCTGTCTGGAGTGCAACTGTGCTGGGGAACCATGCCCAAGGATCACTCTTTTTAGCCCAACTACACTTCCAGCAGCCAAGCAACAGGTGTTGGGTGGACTGGCAGGAGCCTGATTCTGCCAAGGACACTTGGGCCCTCCTTCGCAGCACCACTACAACATTGAGAGGGAAAAAATTAGGATGGTCAACAGCTGTGTGGAACAACCATGGCAGGTCACACTGGCAGCCACTGAGGGCTTCATACAGACCACAGGTTACCCATGGCCATTTCCACACTAGACTGTTAAAGTGCTATTATTCCACCTTCACCATCTTGTGGAATCCTGGGGTTTGCAGTTTAGGGAGGGGCCTCAAGGTCTCTTCCTAAACTGCAAACCCCAGGATTCCATAGGATGTTGAAAGTGGAATAATAGCACTTTAATAGTCTAGTGTGGAAATGGCCCATGTCAGATTGGTGCAAAGTTGAATGAAAACTCTTCCATGAAAATGTGTTTTGCATCCCGGACTAACATAAATGAATTCAGACTTCCAATCACCCAGAGTTCAGGTCATGACAATGCAGTATCAGACATCTGGATGCATAACTTCTATAACTCTCTCTGCTTTGTAGAGCATGTACCAATACCACTACAGTACTGCATGTTGATGTTTATACATTACAGTATGGATTTGTAGTACACTGACATCTGGTCTTGGAAGCTAAGCAGAGCCAGCCCTGGTTAGTACTCAGATAGGAGACCACCAACAAATACAAGGTGTTATAGGATATATTTTAGAGGAAGATACTGAGTATTCCTTACCTAAGAAAACTCTATGACATTTATGGGGTCAACGTAAGTCCATGGTGAATCTGAAAGCACATACACATGCACAATGTACTGCATACTCTCCAATTGTCTTGATTTAATGGGACAGTTCCGATTAATCCTACTTCCACAGTGGGAAAAAGGTGGGATATACACTCAATCAATATTTTTTTTTAAAAAAAAAATCAGGGTGGGTGGGTGGGTGGGTGGGGAGCCAGTGTGATGTAATAATTTGAATGTTGGCCTGGGACTCTGGAAAACCAAGGTTCAAATCTCTACTCAGTCACAGAAATTTACTGGGTGACCTTGGGCAAGTCACACTCTCTCAGTCTTAGAGGAAGGCAATGACAAACCCCCTCTGAGTAAAGTTTGCCAAAAAAACTTTATGATGAGTTTGCCTTAGGATCACCATAAGTTGAGAGTTCACTTGAAGGCACTTTGTAAAAAACAACAAGAACAACCAGAAAGGTTGGGGGAGTGTGATCCAGGTTGGGGTACTTGCCAAAAGCTACATCCTAAAAATCCCTTGATAATGACTAAATAATCTTCAGCGGTATGCAAGGGGGAGGCAGAGCTTGGGACTCTTATTTTTGAGAACTACAAATCCAGAATCCTCCATCATTATGGCCACAAGCTTGGCAATCTGGAAGTTGTAGTCCAAAACATGTAGGTTTCCCAAGTTTTTTCTCAGAGATACTATCACCTTAACTTCAGCATCTGCACTTCACATTGGAGAGGGGGACCAATTCTGCCTCTGAGTGCCTGGAGTGAGGCAGTCTACATTTGAGTGCAGCAGAGAACACAGTGTCTTTGGTGCAGACAGAGCACATATGTTCTCACCTTCACTTAATTAGAAAACACAGCCAACTTCTGGAGAATTTGTTTCAGTAATAGCCACAGAGATTCCCCACCTTCACCTCCCTTGCAATTTCTATACATAGCAAATGAAAAACCCATGCCACCTGGGGTGGAGTTATTGTTTCACTTCATGAACATTTTGTGAGAAGTTGGCTCAGACATGTAGACATTCTACAAGCAACCTTGAAACTATAGGATAATGTGGGATAGCTGTGACTGAGGTTTATAAAACAATGCTTGGTGTGCATAAAATGGATAAAGGTACCCTTTTCTCTTCCCATGTAATATTAGAATCAGAGCTTTGAAGTCAAAGATTTCTAAATTACCACTTCCACAATGGCCATGTTGGCTGGGTGTCATATCCAAAAAAGTAACTTTTCTAAATTCTGATTAGAACAAGGTGGGAATTGTTCTACTCTCCAGATACTGTGAACTGCAACTCCCAGCATTCCTCATCATTGGCTATGTGTGCTAGGGCTGATGGGAATTGAAGTCCAACAAAATCTGGAGGCCAGCATGATTCCTGCCATGGTTTAGAACTTGGGCGTTATCCACTGAAACTCATTGCAATATATTCGGTACAATTGTGGGGGGGGATACTTCTTCACTCAATGTTGAGTAATTTGTGGTACCTGCTGCTACAAGATATGGTGAGGATTACTGGCTTAGCTAGTAGCTCTATCAGCAATTCTTGGCCAGGATAGCTAAGTGGACAGGGGCACTGTGTGGGACAATCCAACTTTAGGACATTTTTCAGTGCTGCAATCATGTTATCTGCTAGAGGATCTCCCTTATTCTTGCAGGTGAATGAGGTGAAAACAAACTTTCAAGGTTTCCCATCAGGGCCAGTTCTACCAGTAGACAGAGGGATGACCACCTCAAGAGGGAAGAGGCAGCAGAGCAGCATAATCAATTCTTCACTGTTTTTCTTCATTGGTGAACAGAGTTAGCTAAACCTCACATCTAATCAGCAGGGCTCTTCGTATGTTAATACATTCTTAGACTTTAAGGACTTCATACTAAAGGGAAATTATCAACTTGTGATTACCAGGAAGGCATTCTGGATTTTACATAAGACTTTTGTTTCCCTTTTCAAAATAATGAAACAAAATACAAGTCACAAGATGCAAGCACTTAGAACTTTTTCCCCCAACATGTGAAGTTAAGTCATGTCTCTTCACTTAGTTTGAAAGATGCAAATGAAACATACATTGGACAGAACATACATTCCACATTATAAATCCCTCTCCTCCACATAGATAAAAGGTAGCATGCTAGCCTCAGAAAAGCTCAACAGCAAATGAATCCTCCCATGCAAAACTGAAGATGCTCTTTAAGAAAAAAAGCCCAAGATTGATTGAAGTTGATACAGGTTGCATGTCTGCCTGGAATGTACCACATTAGAGGCAGAATGCCTTAAGATACCCTGTGGATGGTGAGGGTTGCAATCCAACATCCCAGGAGCGCACTAGATTGATGAACACTGACCTATGCTTTCTTAACTCTATTTCCAAAAGGAGAAGTAGTTCAATTACAATTACAATTACAAAATCCCATGATAACCCTAGATCATCTTTGGTTAATTACAGTTAACAAAATTTAGTATTATAATGTTTGGCTTCTATTACCAAAATCATCATTATTTTGTTTTATTTTAGTAGAGCAGAGGTTGGACCTTGGTATACAAAAGCATATGTTACTCTGTGTGTGTGTGTGTTTGTACGTCTTTAAAGTATCACAACTCATATTTCTGCTGCAGCACATTAATAGGACTATCCCAATAATTTGTAGTTCCAGATACATTTCAAGAATATCTTATTATCAAGCGAAATTCTTTGTATCAGCCAAAACATTCAAATGACTGCTTAGAATGTACAGCTTCTAACTTGCTCAAGGAAGACCATCTGTTTAGAGCCATACACTGAATAACTGTGTCCATGTTTCCTTGGGAATTAATCTTCTATGAAAGAACAGCTCATCTTGTACACTGTGAAGAAAGTTTGAAAGCAACTGAACCCAGGAGACTGATTTAGAAACAGCAGAATGAAAGTTCATTAGCAAATCAATTAAGGTCATTGTACCTTCCCTTAGGAGGTCCCTGACTTGAATTGCCAATCTATTTATCTCCCATCCTTTCCCATCACTTAAGAGAGTGAGATTGGTATAGTGGTTTGAGCATTGGAATATGACCCTAGAGACCAAAGTTCAGTTTCCCACTCAGCCATGTAACCCACTGGGTGAGCTTGGGCACATCACAGACTCTTAGCCCCCACAACCCCTGGGATAGGTTCACCTTAGAGTCACCATAGACTGGAAACAACTTGAAGGTACAAAACAACAACAAAACACATATGCCTAGAGCAAAGCAAAGGGAAAACCTGTTTAGTGAAGAACTGCTCCATTCCATCTCATTTCTCTATTAAACATTAAAGAAAATTATTCTACAGAAGTCATTAAATGATTTTTTCCAAAAATCATGAAAGGAAGAAACTTCAAAGAACTTTTGAGGGTACCATGGCTGGCTGGCTAACCAAGGTTGGACACATCTAGGAATGTGACTCAGACCTAAGCCTGACTTTTCCTTTCTGTAGCACAAAAGTTGTTGTTCCTGTCTATGCTTAAAATGAAGGAAGAATCATTCCTTCTCACCACAATCAAAAGTTCCCAGTACTTTGTTTCACATACTAGACTGAGCATTTTACTCGTCTTTGAAAGGGTTATCTTAAGGCAGCCTGCCTCTAACATGGTACATTCCAGACATGCAACCTATATCAACTTCAATCAGCATGGTCATGTGATAGCTGGGGATGATAGGAGTTGTAGTCCAACATATCTGGAGAGCAACGGGTTGAGGAAGGCTATTTAAAACTGGAGTGGAGTTGTTGGTGTATTCTCCTCTAAACTGATGCCCTTTAGACTAGTGCTTCTTAGGCTATATGATATGGGGGATCAGCAGTTATTTTGTTTTATAATGACAAGGACTGTCACCATTTTAACTACAGTTGTTTTTTTTCTTTCTTTCTAGGAAACTTGCCAGGGACTGACAGCCAATGGCTTAGGGACTGGCACTGGTCCAGGGACTACCACTTTGAGTAGCACTGCTCTAGGTGTTTTGGACTGTTTCCCATTATCTCTAGCTATCATTGTCAATGAAGAGGGGTCTTGGAAGATGACATTCAAAACACCATATTGGGAAAGTCTGCAGTTAGTGGTTATTTTCAAATGCCAGTGATGTCTATGTCACTTCTCCTCAGACTGGTGAACAGCATAACCTGGATTTTGGAGGGGAAAATATTATTTTTGTCTATTAGCTTACCCATATACAAGAATATAATTTTCACAAGTCTGATAAACATGCCTTGTAGCTACCTGTGAGGAGTGGGGAGCCCTTGCTATTTATATATAGCACAGTGTGTGGGAGATGGAGCATCTCTACCAACTGGCAGACCACTCTAGCTTAACCATCAGTAGAGTCTGTTCTCTGCGGCTCCTAAAAGAGACTCACCTATCCCAGGCCTGCCTCATTTATCACAAAGCATTTTTAGTCATCCATTTAGAGTATCTGTTGATAGGGTGCAGCACTTTTATTGCAGCAGCCGGTAGAAGTGATTTCTCCATTCTGTCTTAGTTGAGTGAGCTTTTGCTGTTCCAAAACAGCAAGTGGCACAAAAGGACAGATACCTCAAGATATCAATGAAGGTCTAGCAATAACAGTTCTTGATGTCGTTATTTTTTTTATTATTTTTTATTAAAAACCTTCCTCCTTACAAGCACCAGTTCATTAGACATATTAATATTTACAATATATAAAATACTCTCTTATATGGATAAATCAACGTATCACTGTAAAAGTCATTAAATCTATACATTCTTCAGTTCTTACTTTCCATTTTTACATTTATTTCTTATACCATTATTGTCATAAATTAGGATCTTCTTTACTAATATTTCAATATTCTTATTCTTATCTTACCATACTATGTCTAATATCAATCTTTTTTATTTTGAATTTCTTACTTTGATCCTATTCCATTTTCCTGTCTTCTCCAATTAACTTCCTACTTCCTCTAGGTCGGTTATCTAAGGTTTCCTTTTCTGTTTCCTCCTCCATTAACCCTATTTTTGTGGACTTGCCAGAATATTGATATCTTTTTTATTTATTTGATCTATTTTACTAATTGTCTGTCTTTACTTCTCTTTACATTCTTCTTCCTCTCCTTGACATAGTCGAGTCCAGTTGCTATCAATATATTTTTTCACTATCTCCATTTCTCTTATTTTCTTATCTTTCTTCTCTCCTCTTATTGCTCGTGTTAAAGTGTCATAAGTTACCAATTCTCAGAGTTTATTCATCCATTCTTCCAATTCAGGTATTTTGTCTCTTTTCCAATGTTTTGCAAATATTATTCTGGCTGCTGTCACCATGTATAGTATTGTATCTTTGTGTCTGATTTAAGCTTTATCTATTTCGTGAGTCATATTTAATAGGAATATTTCTGGTGACATGGGAATATTTATTTGTAAGATCTCCATCATATTTATGAATTTTTTTCCGATATTTCCTTGTTTCCGGACATAACCACCACATATGATAAAACGTTCCATTTTCTCCTTTACACTTCCAGCAATACTTTGCATTCATCTTATACATTTTATGTAGCTTGTCTGGGTCCAAATACCACTCATAGAGAATTTTAAAGTAGTTTTCCTTCAGACTCTGTGCCAAAGTAAATTTTTGAGTATCTCTCCAACTTTTTTCCCAGTCTTTCAGCATTACTTCATGGCCTATGTTACGTGCCCATATGATCATTGTATCTTTGTTTCTGCTTCCAATTCTCTGTCTATCGTGTATTTATAAAATGGGATGCATGATGTTCTTTTTTCTCAAATATCATCTTTTCGAATTCATTTAATTGAGTGTTTTTCTCAAAACCTTCCAGTTTTTGGTCCATTTTAAACCTTTCCTTCAGTTGCATATGTAAAAACCACTGGCAGTTCCGACCTTCATTTGCCAATTCTTCTCTTGTTTTTATTCGTAGATCTTCTTTTCCATCCCTTATTATTATATCTTTATATGTGATCCAATTTTCTCTTGTATCTTTCTATTTCCCAAATAAGGCTTCCTGCAGAGATACCCATAGTGGAATTCTGGAATATATTTTCTTTTTCCATTTCTTCCAGATTTCTAGTAGTGATCTCCTGATGTAATGATTGGAAAAGTCTCTGTCTATTTTTGCTTTATTGTACCAAAGATATGCATGCCAGTGGAATCTAAGATCTGCTCCTTCTAGGTTCAATATTCTTTCATTTTCCAACGTTATCCAATCTCTTAACCAAGTCATTCCATTTGCATGGTAGTATAATTTTAAGTCGGGTACTCCGCAGCCTCCTCTTTCCTTTTTTTCTATCAAGATTTTCCATTTAATTCTGGGTTTCTTTCCACCCCAAACATATTTTGAAAGGCCTTTCTGCCATTCTTTAAAACATCTTTCATTAATTATTACTGGCAAGTTCTGGAATAAATATGTCATCTTTGGTAGGACCATCATGTTTATTACATACATTCTACCTAACAAGGATAAATTCAATTTTGACCATTTCTGTAGATCTCGTTTGATCTCCCTCCATTTTGACCCATAGTTATTTTCAAACAGTTTGTTGTTCTGTTTAGTCACTGCTATCCCCAAATATTTAATTTTCTTCTCTTCTTTAAAGCCTGTCATCTGGGTCAAATCTTCAATTTCTTCCTTCCTTATATTTTTTGGTAGAATCTTTGTTTCCTCTTTATTAATTTTAAAACCAGCCAATTCACCAAATTCACTACAAATTTCCATTAGTTTCTTCATACTTTGAGTCGGCTCTTCCAAAAAGATCACTAGATCGTCTGCATAAGCTTTTATTTTGTCTTGATGTCAGTATTAATAAGGGCATAAGGGGATCTTGTGGAGCCGGGAAGGGACTGAATATAGGAGTCAGCTGGAGATTAGCCCATTGCTGAATCTAAGATGTGGTACAGCTCTGTGACAGAACATTTGCTTTGCATGTACAGCCCCATAGATTCAATCCCCCAACCCATCCAGTTCAGAGGATTCAGAGAGCATGCCCTATGTCCTTAGAGAGCTTCTTTTATGGTAGGAGAGGTAGTGACACACTTCATAAATCATTTATTTCATTCAATGTAAGGTACCTTCATGTGTTCCACTCATATGGTTGTGGGAACAGGGTGCAATGACCACTTATTTGCCATCACTATTGGGCCAATAGTATAACCATCTTTAAAAGGGAGAGGGGTGGATGAAGACCAAGCAACTATTGATGTGAGCTACACAATGTTACTGTTAGGTGAAGCTGCAGCTGGGCTCATGGACAAAACTCTCACCGGAACATTCTCACCAATGATTCCTCATCATTCTAAAGAGAAGGGACAATCGAAATGCCACAGGCCTTGTGTTGTTCAATATCTTTAGAAATGACTTAGATGAAGGAATAGAAGGGATGCTCATCAAATTTTCTGATGATATCAAAGTGGAAGAGTTGGCTACCACAGAAGACAGAATCAGGATTCAAGATTACCTTAACAGATTGGAGAACTGGGCCAAATGAATTTCCACAGTGATAAATTAAGGTTCTACATTTAGGTAGGAAAAACCATATGCACAAATATAGAATGGGTGACACTGGCTTGATAACAGTACATCTAGAAACAATCTAGAGATCCTGATGGACCACAAGGCAAATATGATCCAACAGTGTGGAGAAGTGGTTTAAAAAAAGCTAATGCAATTCTAGGTTGCCTCAAGAGAACTAATGATGGTACCATCCTATTCTGTTTTGGTCAGAACTCATCTTGAGTTCTGAGCATTCCCATTAAACAAGAATATCAGCAAGCTGGAACATGTCCAGGGGATGAGCAAGATGGGAAAGGATCTAGACATGAAACACTGGAAAAAGTTTCAATGACATTTTGCATGAAAGAAGTCTGAATGATAGTGGAACTGACAACTTCAGAAGGTAGTATACTGTCTGTTGCTGGAAGTTCTTAAACAGAGGTTGGATAGCCATCTGTCCAGGATGTTCTAGCTGTGGATTCTTGCACTGACAGGAAGTTGGACTAAATGACCTTTGATATCTCTACTCTACTATTCTATTATTCTAAGAATGGTGAGGAACAGACTTGAGATGGCTAAAAGAAGAATAGCCACAGGTCTCATAGCTCTGAGAAGTGCAGCTGTTACTTAGAAGTCCCTGAGTATGTGATGGCTGGTTGCCATCTTCATATTCAGATGTGAGAAGCAGACCAGTGACTTGGCAAGTAAGATGACAGAAACCTCAAAAAACTGAAGTACAGTAATGCCAAATAAAAGAAAAAAACACAAAGCAATCACGCCTTGAAGACTAACTGATTTATTCTAGCATAGAATGTTCTAGTATGCTACAATAAACCAGTTAGTCTCTGCCTTTTTATGCTAAAATATTAGCAGGGCTCTCTCTTTGAATACTTCCAAATAAAATAAAAGCCACAAGGCTTTTTGCTGTTTTTCAGCAATGGACTAACACATCTGAACTTCCTGAAATGAAGGACACTTCAAAGAAATACCTGTGGAAACTTACATTTCTAACAACAACTGCAGAAAGAGATGTAGTCATGTTCTGCCAACTAAGCTAACTGATAACAATACAAATACTGCCCTCCTCTTTTGCTTTGTTCTGTACATCTCCATTTTGCTTGCTCTTGGAGAAAAGTCTCTCTTTTGCTGAAAGAATAGTTGAAGGCACACATGTTAGTTCTCAAGATTACAGTTCACGGGATCACCTTCCCTCCACTTAGTGCAGAAGTGGACTTGTGGGATGGGGGCAGTAGAACCAGCATTTGAAATTAACAGGTCAACTCTTCCCACTGTTTTTTTCTTCCTTCCCTTTTAAAATTCAGTGTAACTCAACCTTAGTCACACGACCCTTTTGGTTCCAAGACGTGGGTGGACAGCTTGTGATAAGGTATTTTTACCCACAGCTCATCAAAAGCTGATGGGCCACCTGGCCATGTGGCAGAGCAATCAGTCAATCACTTTACCACCACGATACAGCATGGATTGGACTCAGCTCCTATGTCAAGAAGTGCAAAGGGTTACGTGAACCGGATCTCCGATAATGCAAACAGGAAATGAAAGAATTTGCAACAGTGTAGCAAATTGCCTATTGTCTGGCTTTGCTGAAACAAACAAGGGGCCATTTCAGTTGTTTACACTATCTCTTCAATCCTGGCCAAATTAACAGGGTGGTACTAATAACTAAACATGATTTTTTTTTTCTGATAGTGATAATCTGTAACTAAAAAAAAGTCAGAGAGGGGGTTCACAGTTCTGTGCCCGTACAGATAGCTCTGCAAGCTCCTGTTGTGAATGGAAGACTCCCTTTCTGCTGTTATGTTTGGTAACTCAGGGAGACAGTAGCACACCTCCACAAACCACTCTTCAGTTTAAATATGCTTCCAACAATAAAAATAGTGCACTGTTGCATTGTGAAAATAATTCACACGTCAGAGCTTGGGGAGGGGGTACATTAGCCTCTGAAGGAATCAGGCTCAAACACCTTGCATCCTCCACCCTTGGACTTTTGTTCACTTCTTAAAAACCGAAACATGCTTACCCATTAGGGACCAATGGGGGCAAAATTCTGTCACATTTAAGACCCCAGAGGGGATGTTTTCTGTTCATGAGGGGCCTTTATTTGACAAGGAGTTAAAACAGGGAGTGCGACAGGGAGATTCAGTTTTAAGAAATTAAAAAAGGGGAGAGGGCACTCAGCTTAAAATTTCCCTCAAAACAAGGGCTGTAGAGCTCTTGGAGTCTTGAGATTACCTAATGGGCCACATACCTCACACAAGTCGCACATTACCTCCTTCAAGCCTACAGTGTCTGCATTTTATTTCTCTATAGCCTCACTGTTGATAATTCACGCTCTTCACGTGTGATAATATTTCACGCATCAGATAAAAGAAGGAGATTCCAATAAATCTGTTAGTCTTTAAAATGTGGCAAGGCTCTCTTGTTGCTATCACTGTAATGGACTGAGACCCCACTCTCTCTCTGGTGAACCCTTTATTGTGATGTAATCAGGTCTTCTCTGTCTACTTAACTTCTTGAGAAAGCTTCCATCACCTATTGTCTCAAGATTAACCACTCAGGAAATTGCGCTTCCCAAGTATGAGTTGCTTTTCAGATTTATGTGAAGGGTCAACACTAGACACTGGAATAATTATACAGAAATGGAGCTGAGGGCAGCTTCTGGATTACTTCAGATTTTTTTTTGGTAGTAGTACTCACTTACAATACAACTTGAATCATAGTTCCTTCCAGGGGCTATCACCCGGTATGAGATGACAGTTTTGTAATTTAAAATAGATCTCAGAATACCATTTCTACTGCTTTGTACCCCATTTCTTTCTCTGTGCATTTGGAGTTACAATAGCTTCTCCAAGTGGAAGTAATCCTTTGGAATATCATGGGAAATTAATGGCATCCTTGTAAAAATACTTCTAAGTATTCATTTGCATATAGACTATTTGTTTTCCTGGCATTTTGGAGAAGTATCTGTTGACCACAAATCTCTCAACTCAAGGGAGGGGGGTTCTCAAAAATCTCATTTCTTTTAAAATATTAATGAAGTCATATCTGCTTAATGGCCCTCTCTCTGCCTGACATCTTCCAGAAAAATAGGAAGCAACTAATAACACTATTCTTGCTGTGTTTTAGACTGTTTGAAGCACTTCATTTAATTTTTTTTTTTAAGAACCCTGTAACATAGACTATCACAGAAGGGGATGAAGTGGGGTGCTTAAGAGACTGAAAGGCAAAGGCTTGCCTAAGGCCACCTACCAGGACTTATTAATAATGGGGGGCTTATTTGCTTCTTGCCCACTCGCCACAGTAGCCCTTGAGGCTGAGAATATGAGAAAAGCCATGACGGATCAAACAGCAGGGCAATCTTATCCAGGATTCTGTTCAGAACGCAATACCTATGAGAAGCCTACAAGTAGGATATGAACACAACTGCACTCTCCCACCCATGCTTCCCAGCAACTGATACAGAGAGGCAGTTTTTCTACTGGGAAACATAAAAGTGCGAAGTGTCTCATGGTACTTAACATAGTGCAAGTATTCTGGGTTAATGCTAGTGGAGATCTTAATGGAATCCACAAAAACCAGTTTTTAGTCCCCCTCCTTTTATTCAAATCATGCCCTCTATGTTCATGTAGAAGGTAAGGGGATAGTACCCCTTCCCCCATGCATAACAAGAAATTATTCAGCAGCTTTAGTTATCGCATCATTAAGTAGATTTCACGATGTACAGGAAATGTGACGGTCCCTTTATCTTTTACACAGTTGAACCTTAGGAGCCTTCCTATGTTATTATAGATTACCTTCTTGTTTTATTTGTCTGAACCTAAGCTTATACTCTTGTATTAGGTTAAAGTGAAATTGGAATTTTGCACCATGAAAAGCAAATCTTAAGAAAAGATTAATGAGGAAAACTATACAAGGTAAGCAAATTAGAACACATTTACATATATTTTTAATGTTGCTTTATTTATTCTGATTCTACCAGAATCTACCACCACCACCGCCACCACTACAATTTCTTACTCGCCTCTCCTCAAGGCTCGTGGCGGGATTCAACGTAGATTAAAATACAACTAAAGACACATTATAGATTAAAATAAAATCACATAAAACTATTTGGATACATCAGTTTAACATTCAGAGTTAAAAACTGACTGGGTAGGCCTGCAGGAAGAGATAGGTCTTCAGTATTTTTTTGAATTCAGACAGCCCATTTTGCTGTGAAATCTCTTCTGGCAGGTCGTTCCACAGTCTATGGGCAGCTGATGAAAAGGTCCTTTGGGTGATGTTGCCAGTCTAGCCCTGGCTGGTTTAAGTAAATGGCCCCCAGAGGACCTAAGTATATGGGGTGGATTGTATGGAAGATGATCCTGCAGGTAACTTGGACCCAAACCATGTAGGACTTTAAGGGTAAAAACCAACACTTTGTACTTTGCCAGAAGCTAACTGGCAGCCAGTGGAGAAATTTTAATATTGGTGTGATAATGCTCACTCCTCGATGTACCTGTAACCAATCCGGCTGCCATATTTTGGACCAGTTGGAATTTCCAAACTTGGTAGCACAATGTACAGCACGTTGCAGAAGTCCAATCTTGAGATTACCAGCGCATGTACTACCATCTTTAGGTCTTCCAGTTCTAGGAAAGTGTGCAGTTGGCATATCAGCCTATGCTGATAATAAGCACCCCTGACTGTTGCATTTATCTGAGCCGACACTTGGAGGGAAGGATCCAGGAGCGCTTCCAAGCTGCGAAAACAGTCTTTCAAGGACAGTGTGACCCTGTCCAGAACTAGTGGACACATCTCCAACCCCAGATTAGTAAACTCCTCTGTCTTGTCTGGATTCAGTTTCAATTTGCTTAGAGGAGGGATGGAACCCCAAATTCACTAGTTCCCTGAATGTGGTCAAAACTGGACTTCTCAACCCCTTGAGAAACACTTACAGGAATTAAAGGCCCTTTCCACACGTGGAGGAAGAAACAGGGGAAACGCGCTGAAACAGAGCTTACTGGCAGCCAGGTAAGTCCGTCGCCACGTGGAGCAGCGCGAGTTCGCTGCTCCACACTTCTGCGGTGTCCTGCGGTGTCCAAAATGGCAGCTTACAGCCATGGAGGCTCTCCACCAACCGGAGAAGCTCGCCATCTGGAAGCCCGCCCCTGGCAGATCTGCAGGCACGCACTTGTGCGCGCCTGCAAATCTACATCGGGGCACTGCAACAGAGTTGTACGGGGCTGCACGCTCCATGCCTCTTAAAAACCTCTTGAAAAGAGATCTTTAAAAAACACGGGGCGCCACCACTTCTGATTGCTTCAGAGCAGTTGGAGGTGTAGAACCTCAAAATTATAAACGACCCAGCGCACTCCATGGTGTAGACGACCTCCGTTGGAGGTCGCACTACACCATTTTAATTACCCAGTGTGAAAAGGGCCAAAAATAGCCCTTGGAAAGTTATTAGGATCTTAGCACAATAAAACGGTACCATTTTGAACCGCGTAGCCTGAGAAACCACACACTTTAAGAGCCTCTTCAGCCAGAGTGGGGTATAAATGCTATAAATAAATAAATCTGTGTATTTGGACAACCTGTGTGACAGCAATACTGTACAGCTTTCCTGAGAAAGTTGTGCAGTCTTAAAAATATTAATAAAAACAGCTATTTAATGTCTTCTAAGGGTTTACATGTGAACATAGTTTAAAATTACCATGTGTCCCTACCCCTGGAAGAAAGCTGCCTCTTGCTCACATGCCAGCCTTTACTCTCCCTGTGTCCACACAAACCACATCAGTTTTCCCACAGGGATTAGCAAAAGGCTCTCTGTGGCACTGAATCCCCTTCCGACCACTGGAAAACCTGCTCTGCTCTCCATTCACCAATTTCGAAGTTTAACTAAGCCTTACCCACACTTTCAAATGTATTTGTTGCTTCCTAAGATGATAATCACTGGAGCCTTCTTATATCTTCCATCAATCTCGGTAGTCGATTTATTTGGGACCAAGAGTCCCTGGAACTTCTTGAGGTAAGTTCATCTTGCTGTCTCTTATGCCCTTTCACTACTCAGATTTTTCTTTGAATGACATTTCCAGCAGTCCAAGGGTGAGAATCACGTGACCCTTTAAATACTGTGGGACCGCAGCTCCCAACAGCTCTAACCAGTATAGGCAGTGATGAGGAATGCCGGTAGTTGCAGTCCAACAATCTCTGTAGAGCCACATGATTCTCACCACTGCAGGAGTCCTCTGAAAAATTATGTTCTCCTAATGCTCTGTCAGTATTAATGATTTCCCAATATGGCTGCACTGATAATGAAGCAGGGTTTTAATGATTCTGCATATGGTGCTCTTCCAGTACATGATGAATTCATGTGTTGCTCTTGTGTTTTCTAGTTTTTAATTATTCTTTTTAAAAATGTGAGCAATTAAATTTGAAATTGATGGCTGAGCGAATTGAATTTTCAATGAAAGACAGGATGTATGCATGTGTATGTATATATATAAATGTGTGTGTGTGTGTGTGTGTGTGTGTTATTTATGTAGATATGTATATGTCTTCTTGTCTGACTTTTGGTGTGGGTGTGTGTGTGTATGCGCATGTGTGTATGTATATGTCTCTGTAGGCACACAGACATTATAAAATATCCCCCTCTGTCCACATATACATATATTTCTTTTCACATACACATATATAACATTTACTGTATAAATAAACAGACAGTAGTACCAGATCAGATTCTGAGAATCTTGAACTGTGCATCTGAACAGTACTCTCAAATTCTGGAGGCCACTGAACAACTGCACATAAATGACTCTCTTCTCTGGTTGCCTCTTAGGCCAGACTAATCCATCTGGTCTAGATTAGAAAGCATGACTAATAGACAAAAGCAGCTGCCTTACAACTTTTGCGTGCTGCTGGTTCAGTTATCCCTTTCACTGTAACCTTGAATGACCACTTTTCTATGTTAAGGGGGAAAAAAAAACCAAACAAACAGTTTTCTCTCCTTTTATTATTAAGGCTCCAAGTATCTTTAACATGGGAATTGCTGGTTGTATTGAAAACACAAAAAAATATGATGGTATTAACTAGATTACTTTTTCATTTGTTATGTTTTTCAGTGTGGCTGCATCCTTCTATCTGCTACAATCACTACAACTACTATCATCACTAAAAGAACTACCATTAGTATAAAATCTATGGGCCTTTCAGCTCTTTGTCACCCATAAATGATTGTGATAGGGCTTCAAATATCCAGTTAAAAATCAGACTTATAGACAACCCTAAACATGTGAAAATAAATGATAAGAGTGGTAACTGTGCAGTGCTTCATATTCCCACCTAAATACAAAAGGACTTGGAACCACCAGTTTTTTTTCACTTGGCCTAGAAAACTGCTTACATGCTATAAAAGGCTTTAAAAATGTTTGCAGTCGCCACCCTGAAACAAGAACCCCATCAAAAGGTCTCAAACACAATTTGTAATGATATGATGCCACTTTCAGGCACCCAAAATGCCAGCTTTTGTGGCAGTGTGGTCCCCATGAACTTCAGAAGTGACTCCAGAATATGCTCACTCTGGTTTAGTAAGGCATCGAGGCATGTTGACCCAGAAATAAATGTCACAGTGTCAGATCAGCCTCAGGTACAAGTATGCACAGGACTGTAGACAAGGTCGTGTCTAATCAGTGAGTTCACTGAGACTTATCCTTCAGCATCAGCAGAAGTCCTGTGCTGACCCAGAATGAAGAGGTCAAACAGCATCCTATAATTGCCTCATATTTTCTTTCTTCCCAGTTTTGTGAACTCAGTCCAGGAGAATAGCCAGTGGGCCAACTGAGGGAACAGCATCCTGTCCAAGCCTCCCCACCCCAAAAAAATCTGGACTTGTCACTGCTTATAGTCCCAAATAAGTGTGCATAGGACTATAAACTTAAAACAGATGTTTGGTGCTAAGGCTTCATATTCCTTGAGGATCAATGATAGATGCCAGAGGAGTCACATCACTTGCCTGACCGGTGTGGTATGAACATTTCTAGCACATTGTGAGATCCAGCCATAAGATAGTGCTCCCCTAGCAGGCTGTAAATCAGTCCCAAGTTCTGGCGCAAGGATCCTCAAAGCTCTAAGAGATACCTACACTTCAGATTCAGGCTATTTTAATAGTCATTCCCTTTTCCCTTGAAATGTGGGAAAGTATTCCATCTGTCCAGGGACAACAAGGCATCTCTGGAAATTATCATTTTATTGATCTATATTTTCTATATTTCTTTGGACAAACCCATGGTGGAAATTGACTTGCAAAATGACTGATACCAGTTTTCACATATGTATAGAAACAGAATCCAGGGGTAGGGTAGCTGAAACTTCCTAGACTGAGGGATTGGTGTGACCATTAGTTTTCAGCCATGTGAGAAATGGAGAAAATAAGGGCTCTGTGCCGTCAGTACCTTTCTGTCCAAACTGTAGAGCTTGTACAGTGTCAGGTTCATCAGCAACAACTTTTCTCAGAGGACGGCAGAGCTGGTGTCCTGTCCCGCTGTCAAAATGTGAAAGAGATTAAAAGAGGGCACACCTGTTGTCGTTGGAAAGTACCATGGTGTCTATAACACAAATGCATAAGGGCCAGGCATCTGGCAAACACATCAGAAGCCTGGCTTCCTGCTTGGTTTTCAGCCTCCCAATTGCACACTAAAGCAGTTCAGGAAAAAGAAAGTAGCTGTAAGAGAGGACTAGCCACAAAGATCCTCATCTGTAGAAAGAGGGGAAAAATCTGCAACTTTCTGAAAGACATGAGTCACACCAGTGCATGCTCATGTGGGGGAAATGTAGCAGGTTGTGGGTAGTCTTGTGAAATTCAGAGTGTTATCTGTATTTCATGGAACAGGACTTGCCAGGCAGCTTTATCAGCTTGCATGATAAACATTTCCTGTGCATGTACTGTGTCCATCACAAAGTTACCATCTTGCTGACAAAACTCAGTGTTTGAAAGCACAGTTAATACACACAGGCTCATGTGTTGGTTCATGCTATGCTTTTTAATTAATTTGTTTTGCTTGTTATTTTTAAGAACATGATGTTGTTTTTCAGCTATATTAGATTATTTGCTCTTTTTTGCAGAAAGGTAGCATAGTAACTGAATAAAAGCCCACAATGAAAGATTGAACTTAAAATATCTCATGGCAAACAAATAGTAAACAAAAACCTTCTATAGCCTGTCCCAGCTATTGGGAACAGTACTCATTGATTAGGCACTAACAGCAAATTTCTACACTGTTCGTATGGAATTGACAACAGCTGGCCATGTTGAAATAATGTATCCAAAGCCTTACAGATTAACTTGGATGCTCATATCCTCATTCACTGTTGGAAGTACAGTAGAGTCTCGATTATCCATCCTTCGGTCATCCGACATTCCGGATTATCCAACGTCGCGGCTGCTTGGGGGCATGGCTATAAGCATTTCCACGCCCTCAGACACGCCCCCACACATGGCGGCCGCTACGGGCCTCCCGATTATCCGACATTTTCAGCTATCTGACTATCAGCCCGCCCGTTTATGTAGGATAATCGAGACTCTACTGTAAATGAAATCGTATTCTCTTATTGCACTGGAATTGACAATTTGTATAATGTGTACAGAGCACCCAATAAAAGTTCTCTGATTGTTCATAAATGATCCCTTGAACAGATCTGAACATAAATTAAATCAAGAGGGAGGAAGCCCTTCCAGAGGGGTAAAGGTGCCATATTCTATTTAAAATAATTTATCAGGAGCAAATTACTAGGTGTGGACAGAGGAAAAGAGAGGACCAAATATATCAGTATACATTACTGCCATTAACCAAGTCTTAGGAAAAAGTATTCAGCCTTTTACAATGGGGGAACAACCACTTCCCACATGCTGGGAAACCACCAAATGACAGAGGAGCGGACACCTGGGGAGCCTCAGACGGCCAGATTTGGCCCCGGCTCTGAGGTTCCTCACCTAAGACAAATGAAAACTAGATAGATTGTAAGCCTGACTGATTGAAAGCCTGACTGATTGAATACTGATCATATGACTACCTTATGAAGAAGCATTTTACTACTGGAAAATTGGCATCTTTCAGACAACTTGCAAATTGTAGTGTGAAAATCCAATTCAAAATGATCTATGGACAACAGAGAGAAGTGATCTAGTATCTTTTTGTAATGATAATAATTCAACAAAACTATGCTGAATTTTCTGAAACATTTTAACAAGATTCCTATGTTTCTAAGACAGGTTGGGTCCACAAGGCTGTTTTTGTGCATGCCTCATTCTCCATGGATTACCTTTTCTCCTTAACAAATGAATTCATTCTCCTTGGAGCTTCCAAGTGAGGTGGGATTCTACTTTCAAATAAGCCACAGGGCCCCTCTTCATTGCTGAATATTTTTTAAATTAAAAAAGTTGTTTTTCTCGAACCAGAAATGGACTTCTAGCCATTATCAAGCTTGTTGTAGTTTGACATTGGCAGGCTGATGGCTCTGAGATGGTTACAGGACAAATAACTAACTCTGGATCTACCAAAATTACCTACTCCTCCTTGTTCACACTTGGTAACTCAGTCTACAAGACAGAGGCTATAATGCACTGGGCACTAGTGCTTGCTTAACTTCTCTATCTGTCTTTGAAATGTCTTTTTCTTTAAGACTCAGCAGTTTGGTTCAACTGGGTTTACATCTTAGAAAATCTGCTTAGGAAATTGTACACTTAATCATCTTTTATTTAGGGACAAATACAAGGAAAATCATAACATTGCAAATCAGTCTGTAACTGCGTACATTAGAATATCATGGATTTCTTGTACAATAATAATGTAAAAATTTAAATTTAAGAAATAGTTGAAGTACAAAGCCTATGTTCTACTCTGTACAATTTCTATTCTAGCACAATATAATTTTTTTGGATTGTCATAAAAGTATAAATTCATTAGAGATCTGGAATGATCTGTTATTGAACCTGACCATTACTGAGTTTTACAGCTAGGCAAAAATTCAAATTTATACTTTGCTTCAGAAGATTTTTAACGTGAAAGTGTACTCTCTACTTCTTCTATCTATTGTTGCCAATATGAATTGTAGACTGCATTTCTACTCATTTGCAGTTGTTAATGACAAAATAAATGCAGCTCAAGTTTTATTTATTATACTATTTACTGCAGACACACTGCTGCAACCTGACAGTTTCCAACCCTCCTTTGCTATCTTTGTAATGCCAATGCTGCTAAAAAAAAACCTTCAAGCTAGACAAAGGATGAGAAGGGAAGGAGGGACTGAGCGTGTAAAAATATGTTGTAAAAAGGTGATCTTTTGCAAGACACTTTATTAACTGAGGTACGCCTATCTAAAATGCATCTACTAAGATGGGAATCTTATTAATGTATACAGTAGAAATCTAATTATAACTCTGTATGTGTGGAGTATATTCATATGTACATCATATGTGTCCTTCCACCTACCAATCTCTAATCTTAAGTAGCACATTCCAAACCATTCACAATGGTATTTATTGCACTCATCTATTTATAGTAGATCCAAGCTCATAGAGGCTCTGATCTGTCTTCTCGTTGTCACCTGATGGAAAGGACTTTCTTTGCTTCTACAGGTAAGTCAAAGGACAAGTATTATTTAGATTTGCAGCACACAAACTTCAGATGCTAAGACCAAGAATAGGTAGCAGGGTCAGCTGTTAGCTTGGTGGTAGAAATTCAGGTAGATGCTTAATGTAAAGCAATCCAGTATTTCTAATGGCGAACTAACAGGAAAAATAAATCTATTCCTTTTCATTGTCAAAAAGTCTGTTGGGATCTAGGCAAGAATCTGTGTAGTACCCAAGTATTTTACGTTTCTTTGAAAGCAGTGGGCAAAAAATGGATGTGTTGCTGATGCACAAAAATTTAAGATGTGTACAGCAGAGACGTAGTAAGCAAGCATCCATTCTGGAATCCAAAAGTTAAATATTCAGTCATTTCAAAAGAGCTACTTTTTTTGGCCTAATAATGGCTCAATCTGGGCAATGCCATCTGCATTACAGCATGATGGAATATATATTCTTATTCATAGCATTAGTATGATCAAGGCCTGCACGGAAAAATAGAATACAGCATGTCAAAATGCACACTGCAGTATTCCAAGCTGCATACGCAGTTACCAAACCAGCATGGGACTCTATGCCTGAAGCTCCTTCTATGCATATCTCCTGCTTGCTCAATGAAAACAAATACGGGTATTTTAAGCCTATATCCATGCATGTATCTAAGTACACATCGGCTTGTGCCACTGGCCAATAGACTAAAGGCTGCTGGAAAGTTGCATAACATGCCTCCAAGGAACAACATCTTCCAAGGAAGAGATGAGTGATTCTCAAATACCAGGCAGAAAAGAAATAGCTGCAGGTGAGCTTGCTTACACCCCCACCCCTACTTTTCCAGAAGAAACATTCTGTTCCACCTAGCAGTTGCCCTGGGATTGCAGAATTGAAGGGAAGCACACCTTCTTCTCTGCCATCAGCCGAAGAGTAAGAATTGCTGGATTACATGGGAATATATGTATGTGTGGTTTCCAATTCACTGTAAAGTACTTTGAGAATGACAATGCAAATTGTAATTGTTTAATTAAATAATAAATTTCAGTATAGGATACTGCTGAAATACTGTGTGGAAGGAACAGCAGAGATCATCTGCACTGTGGAAGTGAACTGAACATCAGCATAACTGGTGAGTCATGAAAAGGATTCCGCTTCATAATACAGGCTGCCTACAACTCAGCTCCTGTATAAAGCTGAGTGTATAAACTAGGCAGTAAATAAGTAAGATGACAACTGACTGACAAATAAATGGCTGAAATTCCATCAACTGGAACACATGGATAGCTATCTAAAGCCCCAGAGGTAAAGACAAATTTCAACGGCCAGTTGCTAGATATTACTCTAACTATATTATCTCTGTTCATGTCATGTATCTTTGCTGCTCTGCTATTATGCTCCAGGTTCAAGGAAGAGAAGAGACTTTGAACTAGGTGTGAAATTCATTTTCCATCTTCAAAGAATACTGAATTTCATACCCTTCTTCTCCTGTCTGCTCTGGAACAGATAAAATGGTATGCTGAGAAATGCAAAGCAAGGATGAGACTGATGCACCTAATACAATATAAGCAGACCAAGGATGATGATAAACCAAGAAAAGAAACTGGGGAGGAAAACATATGCAATGACCTGGAAGAATGGAGGGAAATATGTAGAGATGAACGGGAAGAAGAGATAGGACAGTCTAAAACTCTCTTAATTCTCCTACTCACTCAAGTACAGAACAGCTCAAGTAGCATCATAAATCAAACATCCACACTAAGGCTTCCTATGAACTTGAACTTCTGAGCATGCTATATGCCAAATATTTTATTTATTTTGCAAAAACATACAGTTGCTTCAAACAACTGCTTATACTGGATACAAGAGCAATTATTTTTCATAGATGTAGACCACAGTTTGAACCCCGCTCCACCATGGAAACTCACCGTGTGACCTTGGGCAAGTCCCACTGTCTCAGCCTCAGAAAAGGACAAAGGCAAATCCTCTATGAACAAATTTTGTCTAGAAAACCCCATGACTGAGTCGCTTTAGGGTTGCCATAAGCCGGTAATGACTTGAAGGCAAAGAACAACAACAGCAATGTTTGCCCAAAGGCATGATAATAGTGATATAATGTATTGGTCTGCAAGAGGTTCAAACACCTTTTCACAGGATAGGATAGCAAGTGTTTCAGTTATCCAGCAACTTCTTCTTTAAAAAACTGGGCTTGCAGTTACTGGTAATATCACAGGTATGTGCTAAAAATGTGTTTTTTTAAGAGACACAAAATCCATAACCTGCAAACTTTTGATTCCATATGCTGTGGATAAACAATGGATAATAGCTATCTCTATCAGGCCTAGTTTCTGAATTTTCTAGAGACCAATCAAGTGGGCTGTTGAGAAAAATGGGTAGAACCTATGTAACCTGTAGCCAAGAGCCACATACAGCCAGCACAGTGTAGGGGCTTGAGCACTGGACTAGGACTCCAGACTAGAGTTTGAATCCCTTCTCAGCCACAGGAACCCACTGGGTCGCCTTGTGTTGTCACATTCTTTCAGCCATAAAGGAAGGCAATGACAAATGTCCTCTGAATAACATTGAGGGGTAGCTGTGTTGGCAATGCAGCAAAATACAACAAAATCCAAAACCCACAAATGAACAATACCTTTATTGGCCAACCAAAATGCAGAAAGCACATCATGCAGGCTTTCGAAGTTTCACTGGCTTCTTGATGTGCCTCTAGACCATCTTAATTGACAACAGAAATAAGGTCTGAAACAACATGTAGGCCTGGGACGCTAACATCATCACTTTTCTTCTCCTTTACAATTTTTAACATCTTTTGTCTGATGAAGAAGCAAATGAAGTTTTGAAAGCTTGTATGATGTGTTTTCTGAATTCGACTGACCAATAAAGGTATCACTCTTTTGTGGGCTTTGGATTTTGTTGTACTCCTCTGAATAAATCTTTCCAAGTAAACCCTATAATAAAGTCTCTCTAAGTCAGAGTCAATTTGAAGGAACATCACAACAACAAAGGGTAACATGCAATCCATAGGTTATATATCTCTGCCTTAAAGGCATTAAACTGTTGAACGCATAGCTGGAGAGCTTCAGCCTTATACAGATTCATAGTTATATGAATTTTTAGGTGGCCACTATTAACGATAGTTTGCTGGACTGGCTAGATCTCTAGTCTTCCTTGGTAATCCTTGCACTTCATGCAGAATGTAAATAACAGAACTTTGACATTCATAAATATGGGTTAGATGAGCGGCATCTAGTAATTAGCTGTTTCCATTATATCAATCACCTAACTACTGATCAAGATAGTTCATTTTGAACAACGTGGCACTGCCTTTAGTGTAAAGCACCTGCTTTGCACATAGGAAGTCCAAAGTTCAATCCCTGGCAACTCCAAGGAGGGATGGGAAAGTATCCTGTCTAAAACCCTGGAGAATGCTTGCCAGCACAGACTAGACTGCAGTCCACAAAATCCACTCTGATACTCCATTAAATGATTGCGGAACAGTTGACAATATCACTACATGCGAATGTTACTTTTTCTGATTATGGAAACCAAGGTTGGTTTGACCCAGGGCCACATTATCAAGTATGTTAACAAGGTCCTGGAGGCAGACTTGTGTTTCTGTGATACAAAGCTGATGCAGTCTACTAACCACTACCTTCTCTGCTCCACTGATGTATCAAATAGTCCTTCTATGGCTGATTTCTATAAAAGCAGTCTGTTTTTATAATGAGAATCAATGCACTGAAACACCAATCAATTTTCTACTGGCATAAAAATATTAATTTGGGAACCACTGATGTAAACAGTACTAACCACATGGACCAATAGCTGGCTCTATAATTTAGCTTCTTACATTGATAGTCCAAGTACTTCCAGTCATTTGGAATTTTACTGGAAAACAACTTTACTGAAATAATCTTTTCCTTCCCCTTTTTTTAAAACAATGAAGTCTCTTTATTCATGCACTAAAAGTAGGGTTATAAACCTGTATAGATTCAAACAGAATTACTTCTATTCAAAACCTTTTCCCATGGCACACACTCTCGACTTAAATTTCAGTAAAGCCAGCTATTCCTATAAATATTCTTTCACAGCAAAGGAACTGTAAATTCTAGATAGGTGCAGTAAAGATTATTTGAATATCAGACTGGCAGGTGTTTACTTCTTAATTGGTTTGGTGGAAAGGATTTCTACAACCGAGTTAAAGAATAATTCTTTCTTTAAAAAAATGTTTAAACTAAACATGGTACGACAGGGAGAAATGTAAAAGGTTAACAATTTCATAACTTCAATGTGCCTTCGTCAGCATATTTCCAAAGACCATCTGGCATGATGGTGTGACTTGATTAAGAGGAAAGGCAGTGCTTTTTCATGTGTGTTATTTCACAAGTACTTCTGCCCCTGACACTAACAGAGCTTCAGTTACATGGCAGCACATTGCACAGCGTAATATAACAAGCCAGAATTTGATCTGATCTCATCCTGGAGAGGAAATGCAGTCTCCCATTCTAAGGGGCAACATAAGGCCTCTAAATCCTCTTAATCTCACTCAGGTTAAGATCTTGAAACCTGTCCAAGCTTACAGTTCCACTCCTTGGAATAAGGTCTCTCTTGCAAAGAAAGACAAATTTGAAAACCTTCCTAGGAGTAAGGTATAAGTGTCCCTTGTATGTAAAATAATTTATTATGCTCTAAAAATCCTAATATCACAAACAGACCAGGATGAAAGGGGGATGAATTTATTTATTTATTTATTTATTTATTTTAGAGACTTGATCTCCCACTCATAGATTTTGAGATGTGGATGTTCAGGAAACTTTAAATGTAAGCACAATCCTATAAATGTTATGTATAACAAATGTCAGATCATATCATAGAGTAGGAAGGTAGAATTCCAATATAGCAAATTTTGTCCCAATCTAAAATGCAGGTAGTGGAATTACAATTTTTGTTTTGTATTTTTATTCAATATTTTAGTT
The DNA here is from genome assembly GCA_948472985.1 of Iguana delicatissima. Classification (NCBI taxonomy): domain Eukaryota; kingdom Metazoa; phylum Chordata; class Lepidosauria; order Squamata; family Iguanidae; genus Iguana; species Iguana delicatissima. The sequence continues at coordinate 27,924 of CAOKZL010002531.1, forward strand.
ATTGCCATACTTTAAAAAACTGCTCCTCTTGTTCATGTTGTCTATGGTGATTTTTCAAGTCCCTGTCTTAACTCCATGATAACAAATCCCACTTCCAAATCTAGTTCCTAGACCAATTACTTCTGTTAAACAGAAACAACAGAAAACCGCTTGATAAAATATGCAACACATAAAGGATCACCAGATTTACACTCTTGAGGAATTAATTACCTTAGCTGTAATAAACAAATTTCCAGTCTAGCAATTATTATTTCCCAGGCAAAAAGATACTTGCTTAAAACAAAAATACATACAAAACTGTTATACTTTCAAAGCAAGATGTTTCAGGCTACAGATCAATACTCTTTCCATGCTGTCAAGAGTGACTTGGAACAAGCAAGCATTGATGGTCCTTTCTTGTCATCTCATCACCCATCCCAAGTAAAAACTAATACTAACTCACCCCACTTTCTACATACTACACGACCAGTGACAAAGACATGAAATGGAAAACATTCAACTATCAGAAGTGTTCCAACAGAGCTATTCCTACCACAGATGAAGAAGAATACAAAGGTTTTCACCCCACAATTGCTCTTCTACATTGCTCACTTGGGTAAAAAACACTAGCAGAGATTTTCAAGCTTTCAGGTGGTAGAAAGATTAAGAAGCAGAATTTCAGCATCAGTGAATGACACAAAAAAAAAGTAAATAAAAGGATGGTCAAAAAGAGAAAAGCATAGTGTCCATCATTTTTTTCTGTAAGTCAGAAAAAATGGAAACCTGTCATCAACCATTAATATGTACCTACAACCACTATATACATTATGTATCTCGTAATTCCTTAAACATCTGAGGATTCCACTTCTATTTTACTCTGCCTACTAAATAAATACTGGATATTTTCTTTAAAATGTCTTAATATAAATAGCCAACACCTGATCGAAAGCCTCTTGCAAACATAAACATATAAACAAAAGAGAAAGCTTCCACCCCTCCTTTTCCATTTCCTGCATCATTTTATTATGTAAGAAAGTTCATAATGGCTGTAAAAATGAGAACACACCATGAGGTGGCAAATCTTAAACACTTTTGTACAAAAACCCCCCACTAAAATCTTGATAATAGTCAAGCTTATGTATGTTTCTTTAGCAACCTACCTACCTCCAATTGCATCTTGTGTATATAACCAATTATTTATTTCTCCACAAGGTTTTCTGCAACAAAATCACACTGGGGTTTCCATATACAATCACCAAGCTAGATGTGGTTTAAGTCCAAGACAGCAGTAAATTGATTTAAGAAATCCCAAACAGCACTTGTGGGAGCTGTTTTAAGACTCGGTACTGGAATAGCAACTGTCCAGTTCAAAGAGAATGGCCAAATGCATACACCATCCTCACTCTTTCTGGGAAATTTGGTCATGCACTAACTTACACAGTCACAGATTCCTCAGTAGTCATCTTTTCAATGGGAACTTGTACATCTGTATCAACTGAGTTGCTTTTTAAAATTCTAAACGTATTAAAAATGAATTTAAAAGTTTAATTATCATTGTCTAATAACACTCCAGCATGGTATACTAGTTTGAGCAATGGACTACAACTCTAGAAACTAGGGTTCAAATACCCACTTGGCCATGGAAACCCACTGGGTCATCTTGGGAAAGTCACTCTCTCAGCCTCAAAGGAAGGCAAAGGCAAACCCTTTCTGAACAAATTCTGCCAAAAAAATCCCATGGTTCACCTTAGGGCTGCTGTAAGTCAGAAATGACTTGAAGGCACACAACAGCAACACCACCACATATTTTGACTTGACTCTCTTCATGTGGCAAATAAAGTCAATCTGTGTTGAAAAATAGTGGATATTTTAAAACAGGAATGGAATACTTACAGCTCTCCAGATGTTGCTGGACTGCAACTATGATGTCTTTGCCACTGGCAGTGCTGCCTAAGGCTAATGGGAGTTGTGGTCCAACATATGGAAGGTCACGCATTCTGCACTTTTGCTTTTAACACCTTCTACAGTTTTCTTGTAGATTCTGAACTGTATGGAAATCACTAAAAGCAGTCACTTAAAGAAGAATCACTTAAAGTACCCTCTTTCTCTTTCTAAAGGAACATGGGCACTTCTAATCGCCAAATCAAATACAAAGACTGTTGGTAGGCCAATGACAAATGGCCTTTACAGCCGTATCTCCAATTTAATTGGCAGATTTTTACTGTATTTTACAAGGCCAAACTCTTCAAACAGCCAAGTCCACTTGACTCCTATCACTCAGTGACTTGCAAAAATTAGTAGGGTTGTCCAAAACCCATCTTTCTGATTATCTTCATCTAACACTTGTTATTGTAGCTTGATATGAAGTATCCTCTATATTATCAGCCTAGAAGTAACCTTATTACTGAATGACCTCTGGAAATGCATATTAGAAAAATTAGAAAAATTGATAGTCCATCAACAAAAAAACCCCACGAAGAAACGAGTATAATATTTCAACACTAGAGGGCTGTTTTGCACAAGCTAACAGAATTCTTTGAGCTATCAGTCATCAGTGAATGTGTGACTTATACACTTTAATTAAAAAAAATACACTTAGAACTTCTTGAAAGTTGTGAAAATAGTAAATGTGTTGTATATTAAAATGGTGTGTGAAAAATATAAAATTGTAACTTGTGTGAGTTTTTATAAGCATATCCATTATGTTATACTTGTCGTTTCAAATTAATGGTTGCCCTTCATAATCAGTATTCTTCCCTAGAAGATATCTTTCTCCTACTGGTCCTTTCCTGGAACACTCAAAATAGCTCTTTATAAACAGATGCTAATGTGTGAATTTGTGATGCTTTTCCTTTCTCCTCCCCAAGGACTGAAATCCCTCCCAGCTGATCTTAAACACAGATGGCCTGATACATGATTCATGATTCAAACAGATTCCCAAATTTGGGTATCCTGTATAGCAGGTTGTTACGTTATGAAAGCTGTATTATTGGCTCAGTGCCTTATTCTGATTAAATGTCCAGCCTGTAATACAACCTGTCTATTCCTTTTTCCTAGAAATGCTGTCTTCGTTCTAATCAAGCTTCAAACTGTGTCTTATTTTGTGACCCAATAATCTTTTTAAACAGCCATTACTGTTAAATTCCAGGCACCAACTATATATAATAGATAACAAATGATTTTATTTTATGACTCTTGGGTATATTCTGAGTAATCTGCCACTGGTGACTCTCATCTGAGATTTTTCCTTCATCACATATGAAAGAATAATTATTAGAAACTGGAACACACTACATCTCTTTTTGTTCTGCTCATTTGGATGTGCTTTAACTCTATCTCAATATTAACCATTAATTACCTCTTTTTCTATCAAGAAAGATAAGGATCCCCTTATACGTCATCAGGATAGCTTTAACTTAATAAGATTTTGTCAAATTTAACTGAGTCTCACAATCAGCTTTTCAGGATTCAATCAGAAATCTGCCCCATCTGCCACCAACATCCTAAAGCAGTGGTGGGAATCACACTCCCCTTAGATGTAGCTGGACTGCAATCCCCAGCAGTCCTAGCTAGCAATGCCAAACATAAGGAATGCTGGGATCTGGTAGTTCATTAACACCTGGAGGATTGCATGATTCTCTCCATCAATGTAAACAAAAATGCAGCTGATCAAATTTAAGGCCTTCCATAAAACATGCTGCCTAAAAGTGAATTAGGTCCATTTCATTGCAACTACTATTTCCAAGTGAAAAAGAACTATGGTTGGCCCTCCACATCTGCGGGTTTAACTTTCACGAATTTGAATATCTATAAGTTTCTCCAATCCCTGCCCTCCCCAATCTCAAGCACCTCTTTTCCATGGAAACCTTCCCTCTTGGCAGCTCTGACCAAAACCACCTCTGATCCTCCTCCTCCACCACCACCAGCCAATGTCCGGGCAGCTAAGGACAGCTCGCACCCCAATTTCTCAGTACCATGAACCCTCCCTTGATGGCCCCCTACACCCAAAAAAGAAAAGGGGTAAGAGAGAGGAAGTATAGGGCCACCATGGTGACCCACCCCTTTTCCCTCTCTTTTCCTAAACCTGTTTGGATGCTGGGTGCCACCCTCCCCAACATGCCTGTCGTCTTCTTCTTCTTCTTCTCTCTTTCTCACACACGCACATATATATTTGCAGTTCTCCATTTTTGTGGGGGTCCTGAGCCCCAACCCTAGTGAATGTGGAGGACCAACAATATCTTAATAAAAACCCTTTTCAAGACAAAACCTGTTACATAACAATAAACAGGATCAGGTTAGGTTAAAGACTGCCTTTATTTACAATAATTATATTTTAATGTTGAACTTTTGTATATTTTGACCATACTGAATCTGTTTTAATTTGTAAGCTGCCTCAACTTCCAGTTGAGGAGGAAGAGGAAGATCATCCTGACACTCAAGATCAGCTTGTATTTGGACTGTCTCTACTGGAAACAGAAGATGCCATTCTAGTTTGGCTCAGTTTTCCACCAATGTTTTTTAGAGACGTCAAATGCACAAAAGTAGGGCCTTCTTAGTGATGGTAGCATGATTCCTCTCACCTAGAAAGCTGGCAGGCTCTCACCCTTGCAGGCAGTCTATGATCTTTTTTATTTTATTAACATTCAGCCAGATTTTATGCCTTTTCCTCCAGATATTTTTACAGTTTTGTGCTGCAAATTGCTTTTAGTACTTGTTGATCATTGATAATAAATTTAATATTTATTTTAATATTTCCATACATACCATTAGGTGTATTTTATGTCTTAGAAAGGACAAAAATCCTTAAGGTACTTTTTCATACCGACAAATATTGCCTTAAATGTACTGACAAATATTGCCTTAAATAATTTATTTTGCAACACAAAATTCTAGCTCAGAAGAGGGTATCCAATCTGAACACTATTTTTCCAAAAACATATCACCTAAGTGAAAACTTCTTCAAACTATATTTCCTATGCATGTATATCCTTCCCTCTGATCTTTAACTTTTTAACGTTTCACATATTTTAGGTTCCTTGTATTTTCCCTCTAATATTTTTTTTAAATAACAGCCTCTCATCTTAACTATCTGAAATCATAAAAATAAGTAACAACATTTGATTAGAGGTGTTTAGGATTCTTGTTATGACTGATGACTGAACACATTTATTTTTGCTATGTACAAATGTGATAGTTTAAAATAGTACTTTATTCAATCGGCTGAAATGACACACAGTCTATGTATAGTTAACAGTTCTGACCTAGCAAGCTACACTGATCTTACAAAAATGCTCCACAGTTTTCTTTCTCTGACCAAATGGCCACGAAAATCCAAACCCGTTTGACATTTCCACAGTGCTCTTCAACTCCCTTCCCTCCCCTAAAGACATCTGAAGATATGAAATTAATTTCTTCTGAATTACAGAATTGCGTGTTATCAATGGATCTACTCTACAAGAGTCAGAGAGAAGGTAATGATTTGTTACCCAAGATTATCATTTGTCTCCTGTGTTGAAATGTGATTAGATCTCATTGTAACAGGTGGCCACTATCCAAGAGAGTTAGAAAGCTTCAGTCTCTTTTACTCTAGTGAGAACTGAATGCAATTAATTCTGGCTGACATACTTTGTAGTGTTCTTGGTTTATGGGTTTGATAGCTTTACTAAAAGAGAAAATGCAACTTAAAATGAGCTAAAAGTCTCTATTTCAGGACACATTCTGAAATCATGTTTTAAGGGAAATAAGAATTTTGATAAGGACTACATTAAAAAATATTTAGGATAGGATGGAGGACATTTTAAATGTGTCTGCATAAAATTCAACCAAACACTGGTCAGACTAATTTATTTGGATAGAATATGGATTAAAAACATGAGGTTTTTAGAAAGCTTATCATAAAAAGAAACAGCTTCTTCAATAGGTTCAGTGGCAAGACTAAATTAAATATTATGCTCTTGCCCTCGTAAAAATTATCTGGGAATTGTAATATTATTAAAAATACCACTACTATCTGTACTACATTCTCTGTCTTACCGTCCCTGCTATTAGTTTTCTCACTATCCAAAATACTAATATTCTTTAAAAGTGACTTTATGATAAACATGATTCTTCCCCCACAACACCCACCCTTTTAATAACTGTTAAGAATTTCCATATGCTTTCTCTTCATTTCGGGATGTCTGGGGAAGCTGAGCTGCAGATGCTGCTAGAGCTGCTACTTCTGTTACCAATGGCATTCAGACTGACAGCTCTTCGTGCCAGACCAACAACTGTACTTCATAGCTGTGGAATAAGACACTGGCAGCAGCAGCAACAGCTCCCCCCATCTCCGCAGAGACAACAGCAGCCAGTCACCCTACTGCTATACCAGCACCTTCGGGCAGCTCTCCGGGGTCTACCACTAAACTTCAGGGAGTGGAGTTGGAAACCAAACTACTGGAGACACGTGCGTGTCTCCCAGCTTTCTGCCTTTGGGTCCAAAACTCTTTGTTCCCTTCAGTCAGCTTGCAAAACGATCGGCATGGAGGTTCTTACAAAATCGCCTGCTGAGCAGATCATTATTCAAAAAGGGAACGCTGGAGAAAGCAGCAGCCGAATGATGGAGCAACATTCTCAAGAGCCATCAACGTCCTCTTCCAAGGAATCAAAATATGTGGAGATTTATGATTTCCCAGGAGGGAGGGGAGAGAGTCCTCAGACTGTAAAACTGACTTTGGCAGGGAATGGAAGTAAAGTGGCCTTTATCAGACCTAAAAATGGACCTTATGAGATCAGTGAGGTTAACAGACTGGCTAACAATATGCTGGCAGACAAATCTGCAAATCAAGAATCCCAGGATTATAAATCTAAAATGGAAGGCATTTCTTCTCCTATGGGGATGAAAGTTGATGAGGTGGGGGAAGCATTTCTGGCACCAGCTCAGAAGGGTCTGAGAACACTTTGTCCCCTAGTATCTCCAACATTCAACTCTTCACAAATGGCTGCCCAGAATCATCCTCATCCTCTTGTCCTTCACCAGTGCAAAAGACAGGGTGCTTTCCAAAAATGGATGACTCGGGAACAGGGGGAAAACCTCCTCTTCTTCATTTGGCTATGACAGTGATGAAGATGATGATGCAGAGTGCAAAGAAATCTGTCTGAGTAACCAGAGAGGAGAATGCCGGCATGCTTCACAACTGCTGCAGTCGCAACACAGCTACACCAGTGAAAACAACAGTAATAATGATGAAGCACATTATATTACAACCCATGAAATCCAGCTTAGTGAAGTGGACCATGACATGGATTTTGACTATGGATTAGCCTCCCGGTGGGACTTTGAGGACAACAATGTGATCTATTCCTTTGTGGATTATGCTTCTTTTGGGAGCGAAGAGACTCTTGCAGACACACAGACAGAAGAGGACAATAGCTGTTATCTCAGCACGACCACTAGTGATCCCAATAATCAGACAGACAGTATTGATAATACCAGCAGTACAGAGATAGTCAGCATTAATTCTGAAAACGATACCCCTGTCACAGACAAATGCGCCAGCTCGGAAGAAAGTCAGTCCAAGAACCTCAGCAACATGAGTGAGAATTCTGCAGGCCAGATACTCCTATCAATCAAACCAACTTCCAGGGCTATAAATGAGCCTAGCAACCAGCACAAAAAGCAAAACATTATTTATGCTGCCAAGCATGAAGGCGACATGAGTGTCTGTGTCTCCACAGCTCATGAACAAAATTCAAGTTTAAAACAAGATGTGTTTCATGACTATGCAAAAAAATTTATTGCAGTTCCTGCACGCTTGCAAACAAAGTGCGGAGCCATAAGAGCAAGAGAACTGGGAGGATATTCAAGTGGTGCTTCCAGCGTGGTAAGTGAGCTGGATGATGCAGATAAAGAAGTAAGAAGCCTAACAGCAAGGGCATTCCGGAGTTTAGCTTATCCCTATTTTGATACTCTGAACTTGAGCTCCAGTGAATCCTCCACATCTCTTTCAGACCATACCTTAGGAATCAACCGGTGGTCAACTTACTTGGATTTAAAGTGTGGCAGCCTTGGGCAGAAAGCAGAGCAGAATCTTTTCAAAAGCAACACTGCATCTGCTGGATGGAACAGAAATACTGGGACAAAAACCTCCACTGACCAGTTCTATATTCATTCTAATAAGTCACAGACTAAAGCATTGGAGTTTGTTGTCAGCAAACTTGATGGGGAAATAACACACGTTGAAACACCACCTTGCTTTGAAAAGCGGATCCAATCAGGGTCCCGGGTTGTTACTTTGTTGGAGACTTTGAATTTCAGCAGCAATATTAATGCAGGAGTCCCCAGACTTGCTAAACCTTCTGAAAATACTACTGTGGGATCAAGTTGCACAGATGAAGTTACAGACACACTGTCTAAGGAGCTGGGCAATGAAGCCTGCAAACAAACTGGGTCGGCTGCAGAAACCATGGAAGGCACACAGAAGAAATCAAAATTTGCATCCAGTCTCCTCAAAAATGTCATCTCAAAGAAAATGCAATTGGAGCATGAATTCAAAATGGAAAGAGGAGAGATCACAGACACCACATATTCTGGTATGTCCAATTCCTTATCTTCTAAAGAGGTAGATGGCAACTCCAAAGAGAAATTAAAGGATGGGGGTTTGCAAAGACAGAATTCTAGATATTCAGAAGGCAGTTCTGATTACACTATTGTAACAGGAGATGATTTGGGGGAGTTTTTTGATAGCAAGTCACCTACTTCCAAGCCATCTACTCCCCGGGAGGGAAATATTGGCTTTAATCGATCCCTTTCTGAAACATTCTTAGAAGAGGCATGCAAAATAAAAGATAGTGCTTCTGAAACACTCAAGGCAACTTTTCTCCGTAGCCAAAACAGTGCATTTAGAACATGGAAAGAAAAAGAAGCAGAGAAAAGGGAGGAAAAAGCTCCTGTGGGAAAACTGAAAATTTCATCCAAAGGTGACTGGAGGGCTGACTTGGGAGAATTCTCAGCCAGCAAATCAACTAAAATGTCTCGTCTCTTTGTCCCAAATATCCAACAAACAACCAAAGAAAAGCAATCAAGCACACAAGTGACAAGATACTCCACAGCAACAAGCACAGCAGCTCAGACAGCCATTGCCACCACAATGTTAAAGCCCAAACCTCCTGAGATCAAGATCAGCTTGGGCAGTGTGCAGCAGAACAAAGATCATCCTTTCAATATCGCCAAACTCCTCACACCCAAGATAGCTGGAAGCGTCCCAAATTTTTTAAAGGCAGTTGATGATACCAGGTGTCAGCAGCAAAAACAGTTTAAAGGGGAAACTGTGGATAAAGTCCCTCAGTTTCAAGTACGTGATGTAAGAGAAAGTAAGCCTAAGGTCCAGGGGCCTATCCACCAGGTGAGAGATGTCAGGAAACTAATCAAGAGTAATTATGGCCATGAGTCAGGGGATAACAGTGATCCGGGCAGTGTCAACTCTGATCAGGGAACCTATGAACAGAAACCAAAGCAGCTGGTGACAGCAGGCATTCCCAGGTCTCTTTCTCCTGTGGTGATAACTTGTCAGGCAGTAAGCAACAACAAGGAGGACAAGATGGTCAACAAGACTACTGAGACGGGGGCCAAAGCAAGCAGCGGAGGCAAGGTGCTGCCTTCCAACCAAGAGGGGACAATCTTGGTGCACAGGACCTCAGGGAGGCTTCCTGTGGCGACCATTGCTCCTAACAAAAGCGACCCTCGTCAGCCTGCTGTGCTGAAGATAGTCTCCAAAACCTCTGTGCCCTGGAGGCAGCAAGCACAGCCAGCAACACAATCTCAACCAACAATACTAGAGAAGAGCAGCAAGGTAGGGCCACTGGTGGCAACTGGAGAAGAAGAACTTTCAAGAGAAGAGGTGACCAAGACAGCTGTCACAGTAAACCACCAAGCCCTAGAGAAACTTACAGCAGCAGTCCGAAGCATGGAGGAACTCTACAGCTTTCACAAAAATGAGTGGAAGCGCAAGAGTGATCCGCTGCCCATAACGGACAGCCACGTTCTTTCTCTCATCGCCAGTGAGGAACGAAACATGGGAGCCATGTCCTGTGCCAGGGAAGACTCAATGGCAGGTGCCAAGGCTGAGGACCAGGCAACAGGTCAGACAACATCCCCCAACAGCAGGAGTGCCGCAGACCGCCAACCCCACAGCAGGGCAACCAACCCCACCAAGTACACAGAGAAGGTCTCCGCCAAGATGGCTGCCTTTGAGAATCTGGCACTGTCTCGGGAGCGGTCACGTGGCCCGGGCTTCCGTGGGGAGACAGCCACCAGCGCCAGCACAGCAGCTCTAGAGCGAGGCAAAGCCCCGGCGGTCCCCGAAGCACGCTCACCTTCAATCCTCAGGCCCAGAAGGCCAAGCAGCAGCCTAAGGAGACTTCTCCTCCCGCGCCACCACGGGGCCTCAAAGCCCAAGCCAGGCCTCGTTCCATCAAACTCTTTGGGGACAGGCAGGGGGGCCTTGCGGAGGCTGAAAGGGGCGCCAAGCCCGCAGCTCCCGACTGCGGGAACTACTTGGCCATCCCTCTCAAGGCGTCGTCGGTGGAACAACCAGGAGCGGCTCCCTCAGGCGATGGGGGCGGCCGCTCCGGCCTAGTCTCCGCAGCCTCGGCCGCGGCCGCACTTTGCAGCCAAACGCCTTACAACTCGGTGAGGAACCAGGCCGGCACCAACCAGGCCAAGGTGCAACAGCAGCCTGAGGAGAGCAGCAACGTCCCCGCCACAGGCTGCCATCAGCCGCCTTCTCCTCAACAACAGCCACCGCAGCCACCGCCTCAGGCGACGGCCGCTGCGCCTCAGCTGGAAGTGTCTCCCGCGCAAATTTTCCCTCAGGCTTTGTCCCTCGCAGCCGCCGCCGCCGCCTTGACGGGGGCTGCCCAGCCGGCGCCCCTGCTGTGCTTCTCGCCTCCCATGCCCACTGCCTCCGCCGAAACCGCCGCTTTCCCGCAGCCCCCAACGCAGCGCAAGGTGCTGCTGGACCTGAGCACGGGCCAGTGCTACGTGGTGGACACGCCCGTGCAGCCCCAGCCCCAGAAGCGGCGCCTCTTCGACCCGGAGACCGGGCAGTACGTGGAGGTGCCCTTACCCGCCGCCCAGCCGCCTCCCCCACCGGCGGCCGTGGCCCCCATGACCCTCCCCGTGTCCTCCCTGGCGCTGGGCCCGGCGGCGGCCGCGCCGGGAAGCTACGGCGCTCCGGCCGCGGCCTACATGATCTACCCGGGCTTCCTGCCGGCCGTTTTGCCCGCCAGCGCCTTGCAGGGCCAGCTCATCCAGCAGCCCAGCGGCGACCTCAGCGCCGCTGCCTCGTCCAGCCCCGGAGCCGACAGCCCTTACTACATGCCCACGGGCAGAGGACCCCAGCAGCAGCAGCAGCAGCAGCAGCAGCAGCAGCAGCAAGCGGCTCACGGCGAGGGGAAGGCGCCGGTCATCAGCATCACCTCGCAGCCGCTGGGCCCCAGGATCATCGCCCCGCCCTCCTTCGACGGCACCACGATGCGCTTCGTCGTGGAGCATCGGTGATGGGGAGAGAGCCGAGGGCCGCTTCTGCTGGTGCTGCCGCGATGGGTGAGTTGGCCTTTTGGTAGCCCGCAATTCAGCAAGCCAGTGGCACGCTCGTTCTCACAGATCTCTTGGTCTGGGTAGGCATGTATGTTTTCCTCCGAGCGAGTAGGGAAGGGCCGTGTGTGTGCAACACGTGTGCCTGGTGTGCGGGCAGTGTGCCATTTGTGAAAATGGAGTGTTTGTGTGCTGTGGTGTACATATTTGAAACATCATTTGGCAATGGAAGATGATATACCTGGCACAGTACAAATTTAAGTGTTCGTCAGTCATTCATGAAAGTGCATGATTGTGGTTATGCTGAATATTTGTGTGCCTGTTTCATGATAAATACATGAACTAGTGGTGGGAAATGGTTATGTGTACACTTTCCAATGACAGTTCATGCATAAGAGCAGAAGGGCCTATGTAATCCAGTATTTTTCCCCACTTTGGTCAACAAGCAGGACCTGAGTGCAAAATAACACCCTCCCGCATTTGTTTCCTAGCAGCTGGAAGAAAGAGAAAGGCACGTACTATGCCACATAAAGAGGCAGGTGTGAAATAATTGCGTCCTTGATTTTGTCTAGTCCTGTATCTTGCACAGTTTGATTATATGCCGTCTGAAGAAAACAAGAATTTTCTACATAGAAGTGATTTCCATAAAAATAATTGTCACATGCATAAAGTCGCCCAATGATTAAGAAGGGTGAATCATTTCTAAGAAAGCATTTGAAATTAAGAGAATATGCAAGAGAAAACATTATTGGAAGATCACATATGTCTATTCCATGAGGCAGGATGAATTCAAGCATATTAAGTTCAGGAAATCACTGGAGTCTTTTTTGTGTGCATATATCAGTGTAAGTACTCGGACATATCACAGAAGTGGTAAGATTTCAGATCAGCACCTGGCTCACACTAGACAGTTCAAAGACATACCGACAACCATTAAGCTGCAGTTTCACCACTTGTATGACATATGAGACTATTCATACTGGCACTAGAGTTGCCAGCTCTTTTCTAGCAGGACTTTAACAGCTGCGCACCAGCAGAAATTCCACAGGTGGAACTTTCCCCGTGATCTGGAGACATTAAAATATAGGAGACATTAAAATATAGGAATCCTGCCACACACACACATGCACCAGAAGCAATAATGCCATTCATCAGTATCTAGAAAATTACTGCACTGAACTCATTTAATAGTATTATGTAATTGTAAAGAGCAGGACATGTAACAGCTTGGAGTAGAATCAGGAGGGATAAGGGTTAACTCCCCCTTTCCCACAGCATGATCCTGGAGGCTGTCCTGTTAGCCTTTTCTAAATTAAGCATGGTTAGTCCCAAACACAGTAATAAAACAACTTGGAAAAAGTTACTTTTTAGAGGTCATGCTGGCTGGGGGATTCTGGGAGCTGTAATTAAAAAAAACTTTTCTAAGCTCTGATTAAAAAGGCAATTAAAGTCTGATTTGGCTCCTAATCCACCCAAAGACCAAGAGAAAGATGAGCATAGTTCTAATACTGTAGTTTTGGCCAAGGTTCAACAACAGAAAAGTATTTTCCAGTGCTGCATTGTCTTTTTATTTTCTGGGATGCTCATCCCCTGTCTGAAACTTATTACAGAAGCACCCAGTCTTACTTAAAGATTGATTGTGTGGACAAATGTTTGAAAGTAATAAATCCTTCATCTTTAAGGGAGGGATAGTCTGCACTTGTGGTTACACAAATAGCCTTTTCAGATGTCTCCATACACTGGAACTGCATACAAACATGCTCTTCTAAGGATGCAGCTCAGTGAAACAACTGGAGACCTGCAATCAGATCTGCTGCTGTTTTTCTAAAGTTAAAAAACATCTCCGTGGGGTCCCAATGAGGGTTAAGGCACTTGAGGATTAAATTAAATTTCTCCCCACGCCCTTATTCCAAATTTAAGCTGCCCCTTTAAAACTGTGATATACCCTGGGTTGAGGGAAGCAGCAGCAACTGTGAGGAACAGGAAGGAGAGTTCAGTCCGGTGCTGTGGCTCGGAGTCAATGTAGAGTCTCACCAGCTGCTCTTTTTTTAAAAAAAAAAAAAGGTAAAGGAGATTTAATATTTCATCTGGTTTGACTATTTGTGAACTCAATGTGAGATGTGATTTGCAGTGCATCATGTTGAACACATCTTTTCTTTTTATGTCAAGCACTCTTGTAGTTACACATATCTGAGCCCTAATGCCTTATTTTTCAAAATAGAAATAACATGATTTATACCAATTTCTTTTATCCCAGTCTGTCTGTGCTCCCATCCCCAGACGCACACATACAGTTTTCCCTTCTACAAGGTTCCACAGCTATCTTGGATCTGTCCCTTAGAATTTTAGATATAAGTAACTAATCACACATATGTTTAGAATGTTCAAGGTATTTTCTGCTTGGATTTTACAGAAGGATTTTTTATTGGGTTTTCAAGATACAACTAGCATATGGGTCCTGCACACATCTGAATACCAACTTTGGTTGTGTGTCAATTTTCAAGAATGGAAATTTAACATAAACTAAGATATTGAAAGATTCAGATAACTTTCCTTGATTTCACAGTATTGATGGGGTTGTTGACTATTAACTTGTACAGACCTCTTCTTCAGACAAGATGAATCTGGTTTTCATATAGATTATCCATTCTGGAAATGAGCATGAGAAGAATGACAAGAAAAACAAGCTAGGGCTAGGTGCAGATGAAACACAAACAATGGTTTGTGCTAACTGTTAAGAACTCACAACATAATGTACCAGTTTGAGGGGAGAGTAAACCTTTGTCGCCCCCCCCCCCCCGTTTTGTAGGACTCCTCTGATTAAATGTACAATTCTCACTTCCCATCTGTTCAGCCCTCTGTTGAACTGTCTTTTTCACCAGGGTAGCAACCATGTAAAACAGCAGTGACATTAGTTATAGTTTGTTTGTAGATTTGTGAATTCAAACATAGCCACAAACCGAAGCAAGCACAAACTCTGATTTCCATTCCTGCTTTGTTAGCCTTAAACAAACTACAGTTTTTATGAGGAGGTTTAATGCCAGACTTCAGCCATAATCATATGTAATACCAAACTGGCACTACATAGGTGAACTCCTGCAAACCTTAGCAAAGTCTTGTGGATGTACGCTCCTCACTCTTCCACAGGTGGGAGAAGGATTTAACTAGGTTCAGTTTCTGTTATTCCTGACTTCATGCTATGTAATTAGTCAAATACCTCTGTGACTGCATCCTTGTTATTAACATACACGTGCAGATGGAGGGCACAGAGATCCTGTAGCTCTCTGCATTTGATCCAAAACAATTGTCAAATCCTGGGAAGGACTGTTCCTATTGATGTTTGCTCCCATAGAGGGAAAGGAAGGGGTGGCTATTCAGATAACAAAGATAAAGCTGCTTTGGACTTCCAGGGGAAAGAAATGGAGGCTGCAACTCTTATCAGTGATCACAGCCTCATTACTCCCCCTCTGAGGTGAGACCAGCTGCTTCTTCATTGTTTGAATTGCCTCTTTCCTCTTTCTACCAGTAAGCAGCAATCAAAGCACTTTCTGGGGTTTGTTAGCTTCCAGGGTAGGGGCAAGACATGGGACTGTGTGGCTCCATGTGGGATTTTAACTGTAGTGAAACAAGCCAGGATTTGTAGTTGACTTGTTTAGCAAATGACCGCAGATTATTTTAAACTCCAATTTTTGGTCCATACATAATGATAAGACAAGAATCAGAAAATAAAACTAAGGCACTTTCCGAACCATACCTGGATCCCATGACGCCCCGGCATCATCCTGGCAGTGCCATTGCCAGGATGGGAGTGTGTCCCAAGCACTCCCTCTGCACCCAACCAGCTACCAGTGGATGGTAGTGTTTGGGAAACACTCCTTCCTTCTGCGGTGCAGCCAGCCTCTTCCAGGACTGCACGGCCCCAACCGACAGGATCATGGTGCAAAAGGAGCCTATTACCAGATTTTTTCCAATAATAGTAAAACGCACAATCATGAGGGCTGGGGACACGTCAAGAGCAGGACCATGATGATGTGTGGTAGCACGCATTACAGACCAGCTTCAACAAGTCCCCATGCTGGGATGGGACTGTAGCACAGAAATAGCCTAAATCCTGGTAAAGCCCTCCTGTAGCCATGTTGGGGATGAAGGGAGGAAGAATGTTTGGGCCCCAGATTTCAGTTGGCTTCATAGAGCTTGACCTTGTAGTGCTAAATTACATTTTAATGTTGTATGCAAACTGGCTCATTAAAATAAGCTACGATTTAGCTAAATAGTGACTTCAGATTGTGTTTGCACACAGTGTTACTTTCTTGAAGTGAGTGACTTGCCTGTAAATTGGAGGTTGTATTGACCTCTTCCTCTGGGATCATTTTCTATAGCATTCTCAGAACTATGTATTAAATACTTGGAAAGTATGTTTTAGACCAATGCTGGCCTAGTCACATAAAATGAGGCCTTAATATAACAACCTGAGCAACCGCTCAGGTCCAAGCAAGACAGTTACAGATTTTTTTTTAATACTTAAGAATTGTAAAGCATAATGTTCTGTGAAGTATCCTACAGATGATTTTTCAGAGGACCTTTATGATTGTATGTTATGCTTAGTTTATGTTAAGAATGCAGGATGTCAAGCATTTAATTTGTGTGTGTTTTATCTTACAGGCACAAAGAACAAGAATTTATCTCCGTTAATCTGAAAATAACTTGGTAATGCTAAGCTGTCATTTAAGATGCTGCTTCCTTTCTCGTGTGTTTCTCATACATTGCTTTCTACAAAACGGTGTTCTTTTTTCATGTTTGCATAACACAGACAACATTTTAACTATGTATAAATTTAATTATGCATATATGAAAGGCTGAATGGTATCTTGTATAGAAACGTTTTGAATGTAGAAGTCAAATAATCTTTATACCCTTGTAATGCATATGGCTACCTATATGTTACATGCAAATACATGTAAAGGAGTACCAAACACAATTTTTCTAAAAAATGAAAAAGGGGGTTTTGTGGGTTCAGGAAGATATCAAGTACTTAACCCTTTCTGTAACCTATTGTTACATTGCAAACATGCACCTGTGAACAGTTGATAGGAAAAGGGGTTAAGTACCCCTTCCCCAGCTAATTTTCTGTTTTGCAACATGATTGTAGTAGTGGTTTTGTCTCTACATGTTTAGGTATAATGTAGTTTGCCTTAAAGATTAACATGATAAAATAACCCTGAAGTTATTTTAAATTTAGCTCTGTCTTTCCAAAAGCTTTTCAGAATTTGCAGGTAATAGCCAATACCCACACAATACATTTTTGAAAACTAGTTTATATTGAAGTCAGTTGTAGTCTTGGAATAATCTTCATTAGAAGCAGAACTAGGACCTGGTTTACGTTATAAATATGCACTTTGTTGAGTTTAGTTCAGAGTATTTAGATCACATTCTGGCTCAAGCTAATCAGCACCAAATTCTATTGAAAACATATTTAGTACTAATTATGTTCCCTTGGTTTTTCATGGAATGTGAGGTTTGAACCTATGAATATTTTTTGAATATAAATTTTAGGAAATTCAGTGGGACTTACTGCCAAATACATGTGCAACACATTGCAGTCTTAGCTTTGATTAGCTTTTGCTGGATTGGGGCAATTCTCAGACTGTTTTTTTTCCCCCCAGACCTGAGTATGGAAATTGCTGAACAACTTTGACTGTATTTTTATTCAAAATATTCTGCTTTGTATTATTGATATCACAAGCCTTGAGCTATTTTTTTTTATCTGTCAGAAAGCTAGAAAAGAAAGATAAAAAGATTTAGGATTACTACCTTTTCTCCAATGAGGCTTGGTTTCTAATAGCTGTGCAACAGACAGAGGAAGCTTCACCAGCTGAATTTCTATCCTTTTTTTCCCATATAGGAACTAGTATACAAATTAATACTTATGTGTTGTGCAGCTGTTCCAAGGATATCTATCATGCTTTTAGATCTTTATTTCAAAGGGGAGGATTTTCCTTCAGCTTAAATTTATGGTGTTTTTGTTTTGTTTGCAAATATATGCAGTTCGGGCAATTGTTGTGGGAAGAATTTTGTGAACGTTAGTATAGTCAGCTATTTCTATCAGTGTGCTAAACCTGAGTAACATATGTATTTGCCATCAGGCTGAAACTTAAAGATTTACCTCAAAGCTCTCTCATGGGAGAAGAGTGAGCTTTTGAAATTAGAGAGGTGTTGTAGAAGGTTTACTTGGTACAGGAATTGTAACCTTAACTATGCTAAGGTTACATCCATGCAGGAGAATCCTGAACTTCTAGAGGGTGCTTAAGTGTAAAAGCAGCAGAGCAAGAAGTAACATGCAGAGAAAGAAATATCATGCTGTATGAGTGCTTCCCCATCCTTCTGTCCCTGATGCTGCTATTAAGATTGTCATCATCTTTTCATATCAACTGGATGTAGGTGCCTTGTGCCTCACAAAGACAGTATATGCTCTGCTAAATATGTTCATGTAACTTATCTCCATCCTTCAAACAAACAGGCATATCTTTAGTTTACTATAAATTGCACTGAAATCAGTACAATTTAATACCAAGTCAGTTAGGGTTGAGGTGCTATATTCTGTCATGTGCCATGTGTTTGTCTTGATAAAAGCTGAGTTACTACTGGAGTGAATTTTCCTCTTCCAGCAAAGTGTTAAAGGAAGTTCAAGGGAAGCCAAAAGAGTTTCCCTAATGTCCTCAGGGTGATTCCACACATCTATAAGCTATAATGATATGTTGCCTAAAGTGAATTTGAAGAAATTCTGAGGAAATTCTTTAAGGAAAGCCAAAAAGAGTTTCAATATCACATGTAACATTTCTCAGGGAGATTTCACACATCTTTAGATTTTGGTGAAAGCGTTTGTGCATTAACAGCACATTATCAATGAATATGTGTTTATTTTATTTGTTGCATTTGTTGTGAGATATGCATTGTGCTGCTCTAAGGAAGGTGTAGTAGAAATCCATACTAGCAATGTGTGGACTATGTTTATGGAAGGGAAAGATACTGAGTACAGTAAATAAATTATTACTGTTTATCTTGTTAGGATTGCCAGACCTTAAGAGAAGCAGATCTTTAATAAATCATAATGAAAACTAGATTTGCTGTATCAGTCTTGACAAGTGCATGGCCAAGGTACTTCATGACACAAGGTGTGATTTCTAACCATGCCATTCTCTGCTGGTATAACAGCCGCACTTCCACATTATAATACTTTGTAGAGCAATGACTGTCAGAGATCAGAGGGTCATTGCAGGCACTGCCTATAAGTGGTTAGAAATGTTTCTGCCAATCAGCACTTTCTGTGGCTGTTGGATGGGACATGAAGTACAGTCAGCCCCTCACATTTGCAGGTTTGACTTTCATGGATTTGATTATTGTGAGTTTCTTCAATCTATGCCCCCGTCTCAGGTTCTTCTTTTCTGGGAGAACCTTCCCTCTCAAGGACTCCAATCAGGCTGTGCAGGCCTTTAAAAAGTCACCTCTGGCCCCCCTCCTCCTCCACTAGCCACTGCCTGGCTAGCGAAGGATGGCTCACAGCTCAGTTTCTCACTACCACAAACCCTCTCCCAATGCCCCCACCTCCCAAGGGAGGAGATGAGTGAGAGAGCGGAAGTACAGGGCCATCATGCTGACCCCTCCCTCTTCCCTCTCTTTTCCTGACCTAGTTTGGACCTTGGGTGTCTGTTCTCCCCACCATGCCTCAACCCCCTTCCCACAGACAGACACACAGATTTTGATATTTGTGATTTTTCCACTTTTTGAGGGTCCTGCACCCCTAACCCTAGCGAATGTGAAGGGCTAACTGTATAAGCTTCTCTATCCTAGTTAGTTTGCAGTAGCTAGCGGAGCACTGGCATCATGCAACAAGTTTCTAGATCTCATTTTAAACCAGATCCCATTTTAAACCTTCTGAGATGTGTATCTGCCATAGCAGTTAAGTTGTGCCACCTTAAGGAAAAGCCTCATCTGTTTCTCCCTCTTTGTTGAATTCTTTTTAAAAGCATGTTGTAATAAGCTCAGAGTTACATATTTCTGTAGTCACAATCCAGCATGCTGAAGTTTAAATTTGTATAGCATGATGGCCTTGTTTGTAAACACCAAATTTGAAGTATTGCTAATGTTGGGCCACGTGATTTGTCATGGTGTAAGAACACTTTCATGCTTTTCCCCCAGAATATCACCATGTCTTTGATAAGTCTGTATGCCCTTTGATGACAGGTTTCATGCATTAGAAGTAGCCATGTCCTTTTAAACTGTTGCAAAAGAGATCACTTTACCACATGCTTGCTGTAGAAAATAATGGTAAATGAAAGACCTGTTCTTTAATTTTTATGAGTGGCACAAAAATATTTTCAAGACTGAAAATATGATCCACTTCCTTTGGGCTGTTCAGTCTGTTTCTAAACTGAATTCCAGCGCTTTTAGAGCTGCACTGTAGTCATTTACTTGTGGTTACAAACAACATGAAAGGCTCAGAGATACTTTCTCTGGTATGTGTGAAAAAGCTCTGAGGTCTTATAACCTTATTAAATGCCATGCCAGCAGATTACTTGTTAGGGAGAGGTTTAAGACATGCTGTTTTCATTCTCCTTTATTACTGTGTGAAAAGAGGTCATGCTAACTTGGAAGAATTGTGATAGCTTTCTGTGATACAAAAGTTTTATTTTTCTAGCTTGGGTTTGTTTTTCAGTGTAAGTGCTTCTGAAAAGAAACTGACTGCATATGTGCTGCTCTTGTTGTTTTTATAAGATAATCCCTGTTTCTCCATATACTTTCTTGTTTTATGGACCTGCATGTGCTGCATAAAGTACTTCTGTGTGATCAAATATGTTTAGTATTTTCAGACTTCTAGACAATATGAGTTCCAAGACAGTTCAGTCATATTCTCAGGCATGTAGCGCTAGCAATGCAATTTTCCACTTGGTGCTCATAGATATGTTTCACTCTGTTGTTTACAAGATACAGGTTTGCACATGCACACAAAAACACCACAATCCAGTACAGAGTTAGGGACAGTTACCTCCATCTCGGATTGTGGCCCCAGACTCTCAGGGGCTACTGTTTTGCCCACTGTACTTGAAAATAAGAGTGGAGTTACAGGTTATCAGAATGCACGCCTGCATCCTAAAACACCAGCCCTGTGCTGGACCTTTCTTTATGTTCTCCATAATAAGGCATTCAAATCAACTGATGTCCTAACATCAATTAGCGTGAGCATTCTTTTCTCCTTCCTCTCCATGGTTGGCAGGCAGCGATGAGGAAACTTGTGTCATGACATCAGACCATCTTTCTGATAACATGTAGTTTTGCCCTTTAAAAAGGCTGTTGAAGAACAGGCACCTTCTTTTTAAGTGTTTGTAGAGATTTACATGCCTGTAAAAAAGATACTTTCTCAGGGCACATCTTCTCAGTAGGACAACCAAATGCAAAAGAGGACATTGTTCCTGTGTTTTGGAGTGTTGTGTAACTTATAGAATTTCAGCAGATGTAGCAAATTGTGGTGCAGATTACACTGGAAAGTTCCTTTATGTACGTGTGTTAAAGGTGGAAGAGCCTTGTCCTCTTTTTGCATCTGGCCCCTCTCTTCCTCCTCACTTGGCTTGTTTCACTTTTACATATCAGACTATGCTTAATTTTTCCCTAAAATGCTATAAATGACTTTGTGACTGTAGAAAGATTGTGATTTAATGGAATTGCTGTGAGTTTCTTGACTTAATATTCTGAATCCAAGTCAGCAAAGCAGTTAAATATATCATTTAATCTGAAAGCTAAATGTAGATGTAAATATTTTACTGCAACAGGGCCTGAAGTTTTATAGCTGACTTTGCAGTATTACGTCCCTAAGTTTAGACAGACATGTTTTTGAAAATGGTCAAGTTCAAGAGATTAGAAAAATCCAAAAATATGGTGCTGTGCACATGTCTCAGTGCCTTAGGAATGGCTCAGAGTAGACTAGCAGAGTATGTGTTCTGCATGTATCATGTTTCAGATTCAGTGTAGTTGAAAAATCTCAGGTAGCAGAGCTGAAAATTCCTGTCTGCTTAAGACGCTAGGGAACTGCTGCCAGTGAGCGTAAACAGTACAATACTAAAGGGATTATTGGTTTGATATAAGTAGCTCTTTACATCTAACAACACAGAAGTAATCAAGCTAGTTGAATACCATTGTATGTCTGGAATACAGTTAGGGACCTTCAAATTACTGCATGATGTCCAGGTTCCCAGAAAAACCACTGTCATCTAAAAATAAACAAGACGGTTGTCGTCATGATTGCAGAAATTATCTAGCCACGAGAGTAGCTTTACAGTTATCTATCAGTTCTATCTTAAATTGTTTTGAAAGTTGAAAGCCTTGTCTATTCAGAGCTCTGAAATCATGTGAAATCTGGAGATGGGGAAGGTGAAGGCATCACATTTTCTTAGACTTTTCATGGTTTTCTCTCCCAGTTTAGGCCATTCCCACACTACAATGTTAAGAGTGCTTTAGTCCACTTTCAACATCCTGTGGAATTCTGGGGTTTGTAGTTTACTGACACCAAAGAACTCTCTGGCTGAGAATTCTACATGTCCCTCACTAAACTACAAACCCTAGAATTCCACAGGATGTTGAAAGTGGACTAAAGCACTCTTAACATTGTAGTCTCACTCGTTCTACCCTGCCTGGAATGCCCCCCCTCCTCATTTATTTCTTTAATTACAGTGGTTCCCCCAGGGCAAAAATCTATCTTATCATAGCTGCATTGTTTCGAGTGATTTGTTATTGCAGTTGTTGATGCAGAGCAGCATTTATATATCATGTCTTCAAATAAAATATATTAGTTCTGCTTTGGATCCAAGCTGCAAAACTGATAAAGAGGACTGTTAATCAGAATAGTTACTAATGCTATTGTGTGAACAACCAAGTGCTTATTTAGTACTATAATAAAAAGATTCTATAGTCACATATAAATTTAACTTTTATCAAAACTTTCTAACACATCTGTAAACCACATTGGACACAGTGGAGCTTACTTCTGGATAGACATGTATGGGATAACATTGTAAGGTGATTACATCAAACCAGCTAATATAATGTGTAGAACTGGTGTAACATTGTAGTTTCTGCTCAAAGTATCAAGCTGAATTTAAATTTTGAGGTCATAGCAGTTTGGCTTTTGGTTTGGAGTGAACTGTGGTCTCTCTACATAAGGGTTAAACTGTTGTTAGTATTTTGTTTTTCATATTGCGTCTGTAGCATGTGGCAGGTAAAATTAATCTCACTTGGAAAGCAAACAAAACCTTTGGCACTTAAAGGCTTAGACCTGCACCACAGCCCACTACATTTAACGTAGCAGTCCTCTTGATCCCATGGGTTTTGAGTGAGGCCAGTTTCATACCTAAGGTGTTATACTTACTGTCTCTACCTGAGAGTGGTTTTTACATTTGCTGCTGTTCAGTATACTGTTCAGTAGCTGCTTCAGATAATTGTGTCTTCTATTTACACTGAAACATGTCTTTGCTCTATAGTTCATAGTCTTGGCGTCATTCCGTTCTTTTTTCTGTTACAATGTGCATCACAGTTTTGGTCACTCAATGGCGGTAATTCTTTAAAAAAAATTTTTTTTTTAATCTTTGTTAGTGCTCATGGTGGTGGTAATGGTTTCCTACCCCTGTTTCTGTGCAGGGGAGCATCAGCGTCAAGGGATTTAAGAGTAGAAATGAAAAGAAGGTGCAATGCTCATGACAGAGAATGTTGGTTGTGTGTTTGAGATGAATGCAGTTGAGCAAAATGGGAGGGGCAGAATGCTTTGAAGACTATTTTGATGAAATGGACTGCTGCTTATGGGAAATCTATAAAGACAATTACCTAGGAATTTTTTGACTTTTTTTTTTTTTTTGCTGCTTTAAAAATAGATGCTATTTTGGCAAGCCCTTAGCTGAAGTGATCCCATTACAGAATGCTGTGAGCTTGGAATTTAAGGACAGTAAACCCAGCAAAAGAGCTCTAGGAATTGTGCTTTGGGTGTTGCACATAGCAAAGATTTAATTGTATGAGGATCACAAGAATATATAAGAAATTGTTTAAATCCTTTAAGCCTAAAACTTTGTAAGCATACAGGCAAGCATTTGTATATTTTTTGAATGTTATGACAAATAAAATGTATTTTTCAATAAACTATATTATAAACAACCTGTTAATATGCTGTCTGGCTTATTTAAAAATAAGATTTAAGGGTAGATCTGTAAATCTAAAAAGCTAGGTCAGAAACTATTAACAATTGTATTTATCTTGACAAAATATAGTTGCACCCTTCTTTGGCATGATCCCTGCATGCATGAATGCAAGGTCGTGTGGAGTGTCATATCTTGTTATAGTCAATGGATGCTACAGGTATGCACACGTTGCGTCCATTGACTACAGTGGGATGTGGTGCTCACTTTTTTTGTTTTACATGGGGGTTCCTGGATGGAACCCTGGTGCATAGGGAGGATGTACTGTATATCAAAGTACATAAGTGAAAAATTCTCATACTGAGAAATTGTTTTCAGAACTTCTCTTCATAGAGTCCGTAAAAGGTGACAATTTCATGAGAAAAGTCTTTAACATTTCCATCTCTTAAATTTATGTAGTTAAAGAGATTTTACATTTCTGCTAGTTTCCAACTTATGGTGACCCTAAGATGAACCTATCATGGCATTTTCTGAGGGCTGAAAGTATGTGACACACCCAAGGTCACCCAGTGGGTTTCCGTGGCCAAGCAGGGAATCAAACCTTGGTTTCCAGAGTTGTAGTCCAATGCTTAAGCCATTAGACTATGCTGGCTCACTTTCTTGGCCTCTTATATTTCAATCCTGTCAACAGAATTGTATGGTTATTCCTTTGGGATCTGTGTTAGTACTCTGCTTTATATTAGCTTTGTAATTCAGCTAAAATTAAATTCAGAGTTAGTTGTTGAAATAGTTTTTTAAAAAAAAAATAAGGTGTGTTTTTGTTAAAATACAGAGGCAAGCACCACATAACTAGTATATAATAACCTTATGGTGCTAATTCAGGGAAGGCTTTGAAAAAAAAGTGGGAGGAAAGAAAATGATGACATGGTAGGTTATATTTATTTATTTATTTATTTTGTTAATTTACTGTATTTTATTGCTACTCTACCTGCATTAGGCAGGAAGTTTTCAAGGTTACAGTTAGCGACTGATTTTTGAAACACTCTTCAGCAAGGGCATTCATATTTAACTAGTGCTGAATATATTTCAGGCAATCACAAACCACTTAAAGGCATGACATTGAAATAGCTTCCAATAATAAACTTACAAATACCATCAGCATCATAGACATCTGTTCCTATACAATTATATGACTAATGAAAAGGCCAGTTCTAAAGTAGTTTTTCTTCTATAGCAGGTTAATCTGATATGGGGACCAAAAGTATCTATGGTCTAATTATTGTAGAGAGAAACTTTATTTATCTGCACAGTATCTCATGAGAAGCTGACTCCTAACTCAAAGGTAAGCTTGTTTTTCTGTGTTGTATTTATGTGTATAATAACATATATTAGTTACCTCATGCATTGATTCTTGCAGAAATGCAAACTATAGCACAGAGTGAAAAGAAACCAACAAGAGAATTTGTTTCTTCTAATAAGGCTGGGAGTCTATGCATATGGGAATAAATTTCACTAAAAGAAGAGGGCCCTGTTTAGAATAAACATATTTAGTATAACACTACATGAAATATAATGGCATGTGGATTATGGCCCAGGAGTCCCCTCCAAGCTTTAACAAGATCATAGGCAAGCAGATAAAACCCCTTTCTTTTTACCAGTGAGCCCTAATCTGACACTAGGCCAGCTCAAACATCACACAACTGCATTACACTTTTTTCTCTAAATCAAAACAGAAGGCATCTGTCACAAAACTAAAGTGATTTTCTTTTTCAGTATTCAGTGAACACTCTGTATACGGAGCTTCTGGGTATGTGAATTCCACCAGTTGTGGAGCATTGTCTCCTATATGTAAAATGGCCATAATTTAATAATATGGGATGTAAGCATTCACTTTTTTTTTTTTTTTTTTTTGGGCCCTTCACGGAGGGTCCTGGAAGGAACCCCCTCAGACATGGTGAGTCCACTGTATAAGAAGAATAACTGCCCCTAGAGGATCCTGCCTTATTTTTCTTTGTAAAGAAATCAGAGCCTGGAATGTGGGTATAAAAAGCTAATTTGTTAATGTTAACTCAGAAATTAATTTGCTTATGTTAATTGTTTTTAAAATAATTATGAAAGTAATCAGTTTAACTAATTGTTAATAGCACATTAGTGACATGATAGATTTGCATTTTAAAAAATCGTTTAAGATTACTTAAAATATCCTGTTCCTCCCCAAATTGTTGTGTGCTTTCAAGTCATTTCTGACTTATGGCAGCCCTATCACAGGGTTTTCTTGGCAGCATTTGTTGCCTTCCCATGAGGCTGAGAGAGTATGACTTGTCCAGGGTCACCCGGTCAGTTTCTGTGGCTGAATGGGGATTCGAACCCTGGTCCCCAGAGTTGTAGGCCAGCACTCAAACAAGTATGCCACATTGGTTCACTCCCCAAATTATTACCCTGTATTGAATTAAAATAACCTGACCCAGCCATTGTTATTCAGTCCATTAGTGTGTTTTTTGTCATTTAGTGGTTGAAATAATAACTTCTAAAATTTTTATTCAAAATTTTAAATTATTACAGACAACATATTATTCCCAAGCTATTGAGTATAACTGTCTTCTGGTGAACAGTGTTTTATCAAAGGAATAATGGGACTGTGCCAGATAAATTAACCCCCTAAATGTGATGGAAACGTCATTCATCCATCCATGCTCCAATCAGCAGCAGAGTGAACCACCTCCTCTCCATGCTGATGATGGGAGGGGAATTAAATGTTGCAGTAACCGTGTCACAATTGTGTCTAAGCAGAATCATGAATGCGAAAGTTACCTAGATTTATTCATCCATTACTGTACCATATTCAGAATTACTACTTAGTCATGATTGTGACACTACTGCCACAATTGTAACTTCCTCCCCCAACCCACGTTATTGGGCACCAGCTGCATAGGAAGAAGGAGGTCCATTCTGTTGGCAATCTGAGTATGAGTGAATGAGATTTCTCTCAAGTTCAGGGGGCTTTGACCAGGGGAGGTTGCTTAGTATACTGTAACTAAGTAGCTGATACAGAATGCTGGTCATGAATTGAGGTCTAGCTTAGTGTTGACATACATTCCCCCCTTTTTTTCCAGTATGCACAGAGACATTTGTTCTCATAGGACAGGAAGAATTTGAACATGAGGTTCCCCATTTGTCTGACACAGTCCCATTGTTCCTTTGATAAAACACTATTCACCGGCAGACAATTATACTTGACAGCTTGGGAATAATTTGTTGTCCATAATAATTTAAAATTTGGAATAAAAAAAATTAGAATTTACTTAAGGTATATTAAGGTATTCTGTCAGGTTTGGAGTGTGTGTGAGGTAGGAGTCTGGCCAGTAAGTATACCAAGTATACAAATAGATGATACAGAATACTGGTCCTTATCAATAACATCTAATGAAGTGGGTTCACGAAAGCTTGTAACATTGTAGATTATAAATTTATTAGTCTTTAAGGTGCCATAAGAATAGGGTTCTTCAGTTGCTGAAATAGTCTAGCGATGCACCCCTTCTGGAAATAAATATAGCATAATATTGAAAATGCCATGGTGATAAATGCACACATAATATTTGGAATGCAGTTAGAGACTTTAGGAGAATGTTTAAACAAGCAATCACACCTCCAGTCTCTGCGGTTGCAGACACAATATTGATCCTGAATACATGACATGCAAAGAGTTCTATGGATTCGTATATCATATGAAGCTCAAGACTACATATGACTGTGATCATATTTTTGTTCATTGTAGAGTTGCCATAACAACACGGTCCTTCGTGTAAGTAAACCATTAGCTTCTGACAGCCAGCTGTTGAGTGTAAAAATCTGCCTGGAATCCCCATTATGTCCAGCTGTTGGGGTCAGATATCTTCAGAACCAAGTGCATGGCTATGATATGAGGAAGAATCCAGGAGGGCATTTATCAATCCCCAAGGAGCAAAGCTGGCTTCAGAAACTTCCATTTGCTGACAGATCTGTTTTGATTTAAGTGAAAGAAGTACTGTCAAGAGTAAGATTTGCTGGACCTCTGAAACTGACTGAGCAGAGCAGCTGTTCAATTGTAAAAGACTTATTTATGCTAAGATTTTCTTTCCCTTATCCCTCCTATCATAGTCAGTATTGTTGAGAAATCATCAGAAGAGATTCTATACTCTGCTAATATAGGAGTTCAATTCCATTTTAACAGGCATGGTTCTGTTTTGCAAAGACCTGGGATTTGTAGTTTGGGGATAGTTCTTTCAAAATTGGGGAGGTCAATTCAATTTTTTTTCCAACCCTTAAGTGGAATCCAACATGATAGAGAAGATGTGGAATGAAGGAAATTTCTTCAGAAAGAGCAGCATCTTCTACTACAAGGGAATCTGGGAAATGTGTGAACCTCTGGATATTGATGATATGCAATACTCACCAGCTGTAGGCATCATAACCAGTGGTCAGAGTTGTTGAGAGTTGTAATCCAACATTTGGAAGGTCACAAATGACCAACATTGGTACTAGCTATTACCAAGGAAGGGGTTGGTACCTACAAGAAGGCATGTTAGTTTGCTTTTACAAGCAATTTTAGGGGCAGTAAGCCTATCATATTGTAAACGAAACAGAATCTCCATGTTCAAGTTGCATTGATTACAAGATGGTGGAGACAACAGATTACTCTGACCTCCACTCCTGAATTTGCCACAGGCATATATAGCTGACTGCTTTTGGAAATAAGAATGCTGGGCTAGATGGGTATTTAGTCTCATCTAGCAAAGAAGTCCTCTTACTGTTTGGGTGAGCAACCACAACTAGAGCTAGATGCTGTATCAGATGTCTGCCTCATCCCCTCAAACATATCTGATTACTGAAAACAAACTGATCACTGAAAAGATCAAATGCATCATAAAGAAAGACAATATATTATTCAAAAGCAAAAGCATGACAACCTTCTAATTTAATTTTCCCTATTTTATTTGATAGGTTCTTTATGGAAGTTCAGGATTGCTGTTCATGACAACAATATATAATATTTTAAAAAGGTATAGTCCTGTTGGAAAGTGACTTGCTAGACAATAATGGTAAACATGTATGCCATAATTTAACACTTTGAAGACAAAGGAATTCCAGCTCATAGATGGAGTCTTCTCGTTTATTTCCATGCAGGTTCAGCAGGTACACAGAGATGGAAAGTGCACTGAAGCATAAACTGAAACAAATATGAAAGTCTGCTTTGGATTAACTGGATATCTCTGACTTCCCAACAATAATCAGATGGCTTGTGGAAGGATGTGTGCATGTTGTTCCTGTAACTGCCAATTTTTTTTGACGCATCTTTTTCCACTGTTCCTCTCAGATGCTCATGGCAGCATACATGGACCTCTTTTTATCCTCTCAAAACCTCTATGATATAGGTTAGGAATGGGCCCAAGGTAAAATTTCTGAGGACTGAACCTATATCTGTCTTGTCAAATTCCAACAGCAGATCTTTTAATTTGACCTAGAAGCTTATAATAGATGTCTGGAAACCATGCTCTATGAGGAGTGGCTTAGGGAGCTGGGTATACTTAGCCTGGAGAAGAAAAGGTCAAGAGGTGACATGATAGCCATGCTTAAATATTTGAAAGGATGTCATATAGAAGATGGAGCAGGCTTGTTCTCTCCTGCTCTAGAGACTAGGACACAGAGAAATGCTTCAAAGGAAAAGAGATTCCACCTAAACATTAAGGAGAACTTCCTGATGATAAGAGCAGTTCAACAGTGGAATATTCTGTCTCAGAGTGTAGTGGAGTCTCCTTTTCTGGAGGTCTTTGAACAGACCATCTATCAGGTGTGCTTTGATTGTGTATGCCTGCATGGCGGGAGTTGGACTGGGTGGCCCTTGAAGTCTCTAAGATTCTATGATTCTGTATGTCACGACTAGTATATCTGATAAGAAAACATAGGTAAGGTAGTCATTTCAGAAAGATCAAATAAATGATTCAATGGGAGACTTATATTTACTGATTTTACAGTAATAAATAGTAGTAGTAGTAATAAAAACCTCAGGTTAACTCCAGTCATTTCTGGTGGATTTGGCCAGTGGAGTGTTTGAGGAAAACCAGAGAACAAGTTCTTTTACTCGTGGCTAAAGTATAGGTTATGATCCTGCAGAAGATCCTGCATAACTCAAAGATGTAGAAACCAAGTCTTAAGAGCTGGATGTGTTTAGCTTGAAGAAAAGAAAAAAAAGACTGAGAAGTGACATGATAGCCATTTTTAAATAATTGAAGGATGTCATGTAGAAGATAGAAAAAGCTTTGTTTTCTTTTGCTTCATTGACTAGAACACAAACCAATGAATTCAAATTACAAGAAATGAGATTCCCCCTAAAACATTAGCAAGAACTTTTTTTTTAACTGCAAGAGCTGTTCAGAAGTGGAACAGACTGCCTGAAAGAGTGGTAAGTTCTCCATCTTTGGAGGTTTTTAAACAGAGATTGGATGGGTACCTTTCAGGGGTGCTTTAGTTGTATATTGCTGCATGGCAGTGGATTGGACGAGATGGCTGTTGTGGTTCCTTCCCATTCTATGATTCTAGAACCTTTACATGAGAAAATTGCATTACTCAAGTAATGGTACTGGAAAGGTTGGTCCTACCACTAGTCAAAGTGACGTGATGGTGGCCATTTCTGCACTACACTCTTATAGCACATTATTCCACTTTCAACATCCTATGGAATCCTGGGGTTTGCAGTTTCAGGAGGGGCCAGCTGGCCCCTCCTGAAACTGCAAACCCCAGGATTCCATAGGATGTTGAAAGTGGAATAATTGCGCTATAAGAGTGTAGTGCGGAAATGGCCAGTGTTATGCAGCAGCAACACAAAGCCCCTTGGCCGTTCCCCTTTACCAGAGGACAGAGTTATCTGTACATTCCATGTAATTTGCCTTCTTCCCCCTAAATTAGTCGATTGCCCTCAGGTAAGGTGAAAGATTATATTTAATCACCGCTGTTGAAGTAAGGCAGCTACCAATCGGCTCACGGTCTCTATGTGGCAGTGCTAGCTTCTTGTTTCCCACAGGCAGCACAATGACTTGAGCTGCCCATGGTTTTTTCTTCAGTTTTATCAGCACAACTAAATCTAGTTGATGCATGCATACATATGTAGGGTGTATATCCACTTATGTTAACTGAATAATTGTTCCTCATTTTCAAGAAGATGACTTTTTACTGTCCTTGTACCTGGACAGAAAATATTTTGTAGTATGTTTATGGATCTCCTCTGAGAATCTTTAAACTTTTGTGATAATTCTAGAAATAAAGAATAAAATGTAATGTCTCCAATAGAGACAGCAGAAGTGCCACCTTAATGGGTCTGCAATTGCAAAGGAAGTTTAATAAAGCAGGAAAACTCATAAACAAAATACTGAGTGGAATGGAAGTGCTAAAATAGTGTCCACATCATCCCTCTAAACACTATCAGGACATTTCACTTCAACTGAGCAGAAGGACTCTTAAAGTACTTTGATCTTAACACACTGAAGTGGAGTTATAAGGGATAACTTAGAGCTGACCTGATTCCAAACCATTCAGGCTTAGATTTGTTGGAAAGAGGCCAAAAGGAAAGAAGATGCCAAAATCACAAAAGGAAAACTATACTAAGGCAATAGAACCCATCTAGGATTAGAGTGAAGTGGGTTTGGAAGTGGGATCTTAATATCTTTATGCTAACATTCCACAGATACTACTTTTAAATCCAAATGAACCTTGTGTCACAAATCCTCATACTTCCGCCCAACTTTTTTTTACTCTGGATTCCTCAGTTCATCCAAGATGGCAGCTCTATGGGTGTACACTATTACATAAAGTAATAATGACTCTATGAGTCACTATTTCTATAGAATTGGGGGAAGAGATACACACACTCAGTTTTTCAGCTTCTTATACTAATTGGCTCTCTTCACATCTTTCTCAATTGCCTACAGATTTGACTTTAAAAAAAAAAGAGTTCTGGAAGATGGACGAGACTAACAGAAAAACATGCTAAGACATATAGGGCCCAAGGTTGTCTTAATGAAATACAATCTCTGAATATGGCAACTTTGTAAGGTGTTATTTTAGTGTGGGGAATATTCTGACCCTGATGTTTTCAGAACTTCTTAGTCCCTGGTCACAAGATTTGTGATACACTAGCACATCCCGACTTTCACTATATAACAGAATAAGACCTTTAAAAACCATAGACAAGTACAGAATATGTATTTTTACTGAAGTCACATATTGGCTTTCAGAGAAATCAATTCATGTTTTGAATTTTTCCTCTGCCATTTCTCTTATCAAATACAACCAACACTTTAAAATAAAGTATAATTTATGAGTGCACAGTTTGTTAACCTAAGTTCTTCAAAATAGACAGTTTTGAAAAGAGCACTAAGCACTAGCCTAAGGCTGCAGTCTTACATGCACTTACTAGCAGGGCACTGGACATGGTGGGCCTCCTGAATAATCATGCATAGGATTATGCTGTAAATTACAAACTATATCCCATTAGAATAATATGTAGAAGAATTATTTATGAACACATATAATATGAAACAATGAAAATAAAGTTTACTGCTTTCATAATATATATGTTGATATATTTTCCTAACACCAAGATTTTCTCCCCTCACTATTCCAATTAAACAACCCATGCAACAGCATGTATGGGAGAGGCAAACATCCATCAGGAACTTCTGCTCACCCCACATTAAAATATATGGGGTTCTCCTAGAACATAGATTGATTTTTCCATTTACTTACTTAAGCCTACTTTTGAAAAATGTACAAAGAAAAAACATTCTAAAACACACACTAATATGCTATAGTTGATGGGTACATGCACAGAAAAAATGCATAAATATGAAAAATGAGCATAAAAATACTAATTTCTGTGTGAAAAAAATTCTACAGTACCAGAGTCAAACAACTTTGGCAGTGGAAAAAATTAGACTCTCAACAAGATCAAGGTTGCCACATTCATTGATCCCTTGCACAGAATATAGTTTTAAAGAATATAATCTTTAAAAAAACTACTAAAATGATAATCCCTCAACAACGGGTCTGCTGTGGATTGCAGAATGATAAATACATCTATAAATAATCATTATTTTACTATGTAACTTTCAAAAACACCTATCAGAATCACAGACTTTTGCATTTCCTGGTTTAGGAAACAATCTATGTTTGCTGTGTTTTTGTTTTGAACACCAAAAGATCTTTTGGGACAAACTAGATGCAACAGGATGATTCATAACTGGGTCTCCTGCAGTATATGGTTTTCTATGGTTAAGGAAGCTGGATGTGTGTGTGATGTTAAGCAAGGAAAGATTAAGCTTTTCCCTGCATGCTCCTTCCTGACTTAAATTTCTGCTATTAAATCATTTAAACTGTTATTATATGGGGAGGGAGAAGAACAAATACAGTACAAATGTCTGTTTTGCTAGTAGTACCTTTAGAGAATTTCTCACACCCCACCCCAGCTACTTTTGAAAAAAAATCAAAGAAAAATACTTTGTGAAAACACAGGGTGAGGTGCTATATCACTAATTGCTGGGCCATGAGTGAATCCTTTGAATCTTAGAACTGCATCAACTGAATTCTCACCACTGCTTGTTACCTACCTACACCCAACCCCACTTCTTAAATATAAGTAAATATGTAAACAAGTGCACATACACTCAAGACTTGATTCTGGGCCTCTTGAAGTTGACAGCAAAGTTCTAGACATGACTGTCGCAGATTCAGACCATAAACTAGCACAGCAGTACATGGAAACCAATGTCACGCACAGTTTTGGTCAGATGTCTATTAAAACCAACTTTCTGAGGAGTCAGGCTGGTCACTGAAAACTTTTCCGCACATGTGGGAGTTCTTTCGTGAAGGGGGTATTCAGATCCCTCCAGCAGCCTGACTTTTCCTTTCCGGGAGACATAGGGTTTTCCAGATGATAGGCTTTCGTATTTAGTTACATATTGCCTACCGAAAACAAACAAACAAAAAAGCTCATTATATAGTATTACTTGATATACCACAAAAAGTATCTTATCCTTTCAGTTATCCTTCAGTATGCACCCAAATACAGAGATTTATGGATGAATTCCTGCCTCTCCAGAATCTTCTATAGCAAGTATGGGCTACCTGTGGCAAGATTAGAGAACAATGTTCCCAACAGACTGGAAGTGGTGTTTGCAGCTTGTGGCAACTGGTGAGAATGAAGATGGCACCATCTTTAGTCAGTTCTTTCTCCTTCCCATAGGCGAACACAATTTTCACAGGCTTGCAGAAAACATGAGAAGGCCAATGGCTGGAGTAGTGAAGTGTGATTAGCAAGAAACCCGCAGGAGCTTCCCCTCAAGTTTGCCTCCTAGCTATATATTTTGAGTTCCCTTTGACAGTCTGCTGGGGAGGTTCATCTCAATCACCGGCCCATCCTGTTTTTGTATATTACTGTTATTTCTTGTGTATTTAGTCGAGTTTACCTTGCCACAACTTTAGGCAACTTAACCATCGTCCTGGATATAATTCAGTGTGGACAGGGCCGGAAAGCCCAATGGAGTAGGTCAGGGGAGGCCTATAAAGGGTTTTTGGGGAGGGGTAAATGAGGTCACATCCAGCTCTGGTGTCAATGGCTTCACTCCGTTCCCAGGTGGGAGGAGTATCACACAGTGATTTCCACCCATGTAGATTCCTATTTCTGTTATCCCCGAGCTACCCAGAACACAGGCGAAGATTTGGCCTTCATTGATTGGCAGTTGGGTAGACTGATACTGGATCTAGACTCAGGCTGAGGCCAGTCTTCCTCAGCTGTAATTAATAAACTTGTGGCCATTCCTTGCCAATTTAAGTTGTAGTCATTTCTTGCCAATTTCTGTGGCTGTGCTTTTTGAGTCACTTGCTGATGAGTCCACAATGTGTGACCCTCCTGATGTTGTTGAAATGCCACTCCCATTAGCCCTAAGTGGAATAGTCAACAGTTGAGGATCATGGAAACTGCAGTCCAAAAACATCTGCAGGCCACGCATTCTCCTTTGCTGCCCCAGTGCCCCCTGTGGCCCTTAGCTGAAGTTCACATGGCTCTCAACATAATTCATAAGCTCTTTGTACACAATCAGTTCAGATCTTTTTAACAGAAACAAGTGGGAGGCACAGAAACCAAAACCTAAAGGGAATCAGACTTTTTAAAAGGAGTCTTATTTTATTGACAAGCCCAATGCCTTTCAGAGGAACCCTCCTTCTTCAAGAACATATTCATGAAAAGACAGTCTTCATTTAGGAGACCTTCTATCACCCAGAAAATGATTAGAAGATGATTTACCGTATTTGCTGGTATATAAGATGCAGTTTTTTCTCCTCAAAATACTCCTTAAAAATGGGGTGCATCTTATACACCAGTGCTCATTGGAAGCCCTCCTTTCACCACCCACTTCTGAGGTTAAATTTATATGAAAAGGGAGGAGGTGAAAGGATGACTCCCATGAGGCGCCACCCCCGCCCCTTGGCTGGGCTTTTCCAGGCATTTTTGTAAAGCCCAGAAAAGGCAGCCATGGGTCTGGGCTGCCCGGCACTGGCTCTGCCCCTGGCCCTTTGGCTGGTCTTTTTTTAATGCCTAGAAAAGGCAGGGGAGAGTCTAAGGGGCTTCCCTAGACCTCCCTTTTTATGCCTTTTTCTCCCACAGAGGCGAAATGAAAGGGAATTGGGGATAGGGAAGCCTCACTGCTATAGTAAAAATAGAGTTTTCTCAAAAATAATTGTCAAAAATGGGATGTGTCTTATACCTCGGTGCGTCTTATAGGCCAGCAAATACAATACCCTTTTCACAAGTGTATCTTCAAAGCAGATTTTTTTCTGAAACACATTGGGCTTATCAATAAAATAGGACTTTAAAAAGAAGATTGGTTCTCTGGTAGTATATATCAACATATTCCTTCACCAACTACACAATAGTGATAGTAATACCAACCAACAGGAGTAGATGTAGCACTGGACTGCTTGATTCAGCCTGGCACAGTTAGCAGTGCTCAGGTAACTGCAGAGGCATGTGATTTTATCCTCAAAGCAAGTAAGACAGGATAAGGATAAATAAGGATGCAGACTTCCATTAACTGAAGAAGGTATAAGTAATCTTGAGACCACTCTTTGCTAGATGGCTACTTGAGGATACAATGCAAGCATAAAATCAACCTTTTTCACTGCCCACACTACTACATAATAGGTACCGTATTCAGTTCCTGTTTTCCTACCTGAATGGATTCTCAGTTCTGTCCATCTGTATGCAAACTAAAAAGGGATACTGGGAAAACTGTACAGTGGTGATCACATCAAGCGTTGCTTCGATTTCAGCACTGCTTTCCATGCCAGCCTTCACAAAGGAGGCATCCACAACAATGTTGCCAATGATTGCCACAGCTCCCCTGCAAGAAGAGATGGAGAAATAATGACAATGTCAGAAATACTGAAAGGCACTGTGGACACCTGAAGATTATCTCCCCAAAAAAACACCAATAACTTTTAGATAAATTTGCACTGTGTCATGATGCCATCAAATCATACCACTTGCCCCATTTCTGGTTCCACATCATTTGCTCCTGGCAGCAGGAAATCACAGTATCAGGTTTGCTTGTTTTATTATTGCCACTGGCATTTATTTATCCTGAAATGTAATGTTGCTTTGTTCTTATGAGCTACTTTGAGAGGATTATACCCATGAAGATTGTATTTAGGTGGCCTAAGCATATAAATAAATAAGATTTCTGTGACATTGCAACATAGATAAATATGCCTAAATAAGACAGGGAAGAGCTCAATGTACTGCTACAGTTCCATATCTATCTGTCATATCTAAATTCTTTTCTAAATCTCATTTCGATAAAACCAAGTCAAATCTCACAGGTAGATTGTGAGACTATGGTGGTCAATGTGATTTGATGTCAAGAGCATAAAATGCTATAAAAGGGGTTTTCAGTAGTGGGTTCACAACCTCTTTCTGGGTAGTGATATCAGGAAAGGCTAACCATGAATGGATTTCAGAAGTAGTGTAAGAGATCTCAGTTAGCATAGTTAATGTGTATTCCATTTCTATTGATATAATCAACTGCAAACTACATGTGTATTCTACATGTGTCATTGAGTTGAAAGGGGCTTATTTCCAAGCAAGTATGTCTAGGACAGTGCTTCACTTGCATTAATAATTTTGATGATGAGGTGGGCAAAAAATAATGTTCCCAGCTGATGTATCTTCTGTGCCCAACATTTTTTACCTACTTGTTTTGAGAAAAAAAAATAAAAGATCTAAATTGTGGTGACTATTCAAGATTACTATGGTTACATTGGATTTAAAATTCTCCAAGTAGGTAACATCACTCAAAGCATTTTCATGATGTTTGATAGTTTACCGAGTTTTAACGTTGGTCTTGGATTCTCGGTACCAAAGGCTGAATTCCATTCCTCCTGAGACATCAATGGCAATGCCTCCCTGGAATTCAGTGCTGCAAGTCAGACCAGATTGTAGCTGGATTGTCTAAGAAAAGCAAAGCAAAGCAAAGCAAAGCAAAGCATACAGTTAATGTTCCTTATCTTATTCAGTGCATATGATATTAGCATTGTTGTCCCATGCCTATAAATGGAAAAGCAAACATGAAACAATTTTGTATTCATCTGCTGCTGTCAATGGACACACTGCAGACATCACTTACTGGAAGAATATTGGTATTTGTCTCAGTTAAAAGCAGTAGAAGATGAAGTGAGCTTGTTCTCCCTAGTTCTAGAGACTAAAACATGAACCAGTGGATTCAAATGACAAGAGTTTCCACTTAAACATTCGGAAGAAGATCTTGAATATCAGAGTTGTTTGAGAGTGAAAGACTCTTGGAAATTTTTACATAGTCGTTGGATGAGCATCTTTCAGGGGTGGTTTAGTTGTATATTCATGCCTGGCAGAGGGTTGAGCTAAATGGCTTTTGTGGTCCCTTCTAGCACTATGATTCTATGAGTAGTGGTGTGAGGGTGAAAATATACCAATTTGATGTACATATACATACAGCTGGACAGGTCATTGTTCTGTCTGCTAAATCAGAAAAACTGTCAGAGTGAAGGTGTATGATGCAGGAGCACGATTCTCAGAAATGAATATGAGACAGATCTTCAGGGGTAAAAAATAAGGAAGTAACCACCCTCTGAACAAATTTTGCTAAGAAAACCCTCTGCTAGGTTTGCTTTAGGGTCACCATTAGTCAGAAACTACTTGAAGGCACACAACAACAGTGGATTAGGAATAGAATCTGAATGAATGCATATAGTTAAATAATCACTCTTGCATTTCTTGGCAGATACAGGAAGAATCTTAAGAGCATATCTGCACTATAGACTTAAGTAGATTTTAGAATCATTCCCTTTGCTTCAAGGGAACTGGGAAAGTGTAGGTCTGTGAATGTGACTACTGGTCATCTACAGTAAATTTTCAGCATTCTAATCAAACTGCACTCCTAAAACATCTGTAGAAATAATCAAATGGTGAGACATAAATTCAAGGCCTGAGCCTGCACGGAGGCTCATTAAGTTGGTATCAGAAGCCCCAGCTGTAATTTTTCAGTAATTTTTGCAGGCATAACAGAAAAGCATAAGACCGCCAGGTCAGTCCTGGACTGGCTTGGGCTCCCTAGTTGGCTAGGCTGTCTCACCTCTTCATGTCCTCTCCCATAATCTCAGCCGTTCCCTTGACCCTGTGCATAATGGCAGCTGATGACTCCCTTGTTCAAGAGAGATTGTGAATCCAGCTGAGTTTTAGTCTAGCTGGTAATTGTTGCCCCTGGCAGTTTCCCTACAGCAATTCACTCTTTTCCTTTAGGGCAGAAAAAGATTGGTCTGGAGATTCTGGAGATGTCAAGGGCCACAAAAACATCCTTCAAAGGCCACACTTTGAGAGCTGAACTTTGCCCACCCTGGCATTAAAGGCTGCTACAGCTCTTTTGAGGACAAGTTTCAACATATTAAATAGGTCTTTCAAGGTTCAGGCTAAAACCGAGAGCAAACTGATTGCCGCATCAACATGGAAGCCACCCATCAGCAATTAAAAATCACCAAGAGAAATGGCTGAGATCCCATGCAGCAGAGGGGGAATTGTATATGAAGGGTTGACTGGTTGAGTCTTAAGCAATTAAGGTCCTTCCAGAAATTCACTAGTTTGGATTTGACAGTCTAAGCTGCCCTTATGAATTTCATAGGGTTTTCTTAGGCAAGGAATACTCAGAGGTGGTTTTGCCAGCTCC
This sequence comes from Iguana delicatissima, assembly GCA_948472985.1. Lineage (NCBI taxonomy): Eukaryota > Metazoa > Chordata > Lepidosauria > Squamata > Iguanidae > Iguana > Iguana delicatissima. Next base: position 66,932 of record CAOKZL010002531.1, read on the forward strand.
TTCCTCTGAGGGTGTTCCTGCTTGGCAGGGGGTTGGACTGGATGGCCCGTGTGGTCTCTTCCAACTCTACATTTCTATGATTCTATGATTCTATGAAATACAGCCTACAGCACCTGGTAGTCCTATAGCAGAAGCTAATTATAGAAGGAACCATACCTAGGAGATGTAGAAACTAAGACATTCCCAGCAAGAGCTGTTTCAAAGGACATCTCAAGAATGCATAATCTGGGAATGTTGTTAACAGTGCAAAGAAAGTAAGGGATTTGAACAATAACAACAACAGCGCTTTTGCAGTCGGTGAAGGCTCTTTCTTGAACTTCTGGTCCAGAAAATGCAACAAAGAAATCACACCCATTTGAACATTACATGTGAGAAATGGAGCAACTTTTAAATTTGGGGTAACTAATCGCCTAGCCCTGTATAAGTACTCCATAGTGCCAAAATTCTTTTCTAAAGAGAAAAAGAAACTTCCTCGCTAATCTTAAACCACCTACGGCGATCATAGCATAAAAGAGATTCTGCAAGAAGTGCCAAATGATTTTCTACATAATTCGGCAAGAGACCCAACTTCATGGGCAGGCAGGGAGATGGCTGCTTTCCCTGATCCTTCTGCCAAGGCCTGGGCTCACAGCTGTCAGAATCTTTTACAGCTGGACTGGAACTCCATCTCACAGAGTCAATTTTGGAAGTGATAATAGCTTAGGGTCAAAGCAAGTCATTTCATTTGAATGCTGATAGACAGCCAAGATTTTAAAGTTCACACAGCTTGGAAATCAGATTAATGTTATATATAGCCACCTTACAGAGCATAATACAAGGCAAAATACAGCCCCAAACTGATGCAAATTTATTCAGAAGTAAGTTCCATCGAGATCTCCTAAGTTCAAGGGAGCTTTAGTGTGTATGTGCCTTCACATTACCTGTCAACTTAGGGTGACCCTATACATTTCATAGGATTTTCTTAGGCAAGGAATACTCAGAAGTGGTTTTGCCAGTTCCTTCCTCTAAAATATAGCTTACAGTGCCTGGTATTTATTTAGTCCCCCTACCCCATAGCAAGTAGGCACAGGCCTGCAACCTTGCAATACAATTATATCAGTAATTATTAGGAAATAATTCACAAGTCTTCAGAGGGAGCTTTTCTTAAGATGTGACAAAAATGCTACACCTCTGTAGTTTTATTAAAACATTATACATTCTTAAGAAGAAAAATATTTCTACATATTTTGGGGAGAAGCAATCTCTGTACTGCTCTCATTGGAGCTTATGACATGAAGATCTTACTTCCTCAAATGCAGGTATTTAAGCTCAAAATGCTTAGAATTTTTTTAATAAAACATTGACATGTTGCAAAAGAATGGTGTGGGGAGGTGAGAATTATGGAAGCCCATCTGAAGTGAGATGAATAAGCCAATCATCATTCTGTTTAGTTATAGCAGTATGGCTGTCAAAGTAACTGGAAAGGTTGGGAGAGTTTGGCTCACTCTATGGAAGTAAAAATGGGGCATCCTCTTTCTAAGCAAGGAATGTCTATATGAACTCCATATCAGGGATAGGGAAAGCACAGCCTATGGGCAACATATAATCTTGAGGTTGTTTTTTAGGCCCCTGGGATCCATAAGCACCCTCAAAATAGAAACAAAACTGCCTCCAAATTCTCCTTACTGCCCATAAAGAGGCAGGAGGAGTAATTTTGCTAAATTCTTGCTCCATGGTCTATTTTAGGCCCAGAAAAGACTTTTTTAAAAATTAAAAATTCACCTAGAAGGCAACTTCCAGCTCATTTCCAGTTGGAAAAAAGTCTCATCTCTGGGCACAGAATGACCCACAGAGGGATGAAAATTGTTGGGAGTGGCAACCTTTGCATGCGTAATTAACTGACTAGTTAGTTGGCATGTTTATTGTAGGTGTAAAGGGGACTGCCTAGAGTAAACTTCCTGTTGTTTGGTCAACACCCACTTCCCCTTACATGTTCTCTTCCTCTTCCCTTTTATCTTTGGCTCCCCTACAAGCATGTGGTCTCTGATCCTCACATGCTTTCCTGTAAGCATGTGAGTTCTTATTTTCATCTTACTTTTCTTCAAGAATTGAACCTGTGTAGACTATGCACAAGATTTTGTGAGTAAACTTTTCATATTTTTAATCAAACTGTGTTTATTTTGAGCTAGATTAAGTGTGTCTGGGATGGAGATGATAAAAGTGGGACTGATAATTTGTTCAGCTTCTATCTGTGCATTACAAAATACTCTGCTGATTGGGAGACTTATTACTAAAAATTTCTCAATTCCCCAACAAAAAGGTGACAAAATTACTCCCCATATCTCTAAATGGGCAGACAAGGAGGGGAAGAATTTTAGAAAAAATAAGGTGATGGCTCATGCTTTCCCAGTTCCCCTGAGAGTCAATGTGGCCCCTGAACCCCTGACAGTTGCCCACTCCTGTTCTCTATCATGAGAGATCACCTTTCCCTTGATACTCATCCTTTGCTATTCTTACTAAGACAAAATAACTGCTTGCAACTGGAGTTGACAGCTCTTAGGAAACATTAACAGTAGAGGAAGCCAAATGGGGTGAATCTAATAGTGCCTGACAACATACTGCTCTTCCTGGACTGAAATTCTCTATTCACGTGACCTATGAATGCATCCATGAGTAATCATTCCAGCACACTCATGCCACTGGAAGCAGTTTTTCCTTGCCTCTGCAACAATTTAAATTTGTTTTGACTCTAGTCACTTCTGGAGAACATATGTTTCAATGTACCTCAAACCCAAACTGCTTTTGACTTCCTCTATTACTGGTGATGTTCTGGTCTCATTAGTAAAATCCTGCCCATCCCCCTTCCCCACATTTTCTGGCTAACTTCTGTTGGCCATAGGGGATGTCTGTATGTGCAGCACTCCATGCCACATAAGCTCTCATATGGAAAAGGAGGAGCAGCACTTCCTGGTACTTCCCACCATAACTCCTTGTTCCCTCACTCACTTTCTCTACCTCCCTTCCCCATGTTCCTTTTCCTTGATAGACATCCTTAAACCTGGCATGATGGATCTTTGCCTCTTCTGATGTTATTCTATGGGAAAGAAGAATGAGGCAGAGGAATTGAATAGAATGGAAAAAGACAGGGAAAACAACATCAACAACAACGTGAAGTGTGTAGGGGTAGCAATACAGCAACAAAGTGTGGAAATCACCCTGACTCTTTCTGTCTGCAGGCCCTGTGAATGGGAAGGGCAGAGAGCCACCAGTCTGGATCAACAATAAACACAATCCTATGGTGCATTTTTAATATTGTAAAGACCCACTGATTTCTATGTGAACTTATTCCTCAGTGGAATAGCCAGGTGCATACTTACAAGGGAATAAAGACCTGATGCAACTTCTTTACTCTTTATACTGTACGTATTGTACAATGTACAATGTACTGTCTACAACGTGACATGTCAAACAACGAAAGGTTTTATCTAGCATAAACTTCTGTAAACTCCAGCCTAATTCATCAACTCACTTTTAACTAAGGACTAGGAAAAGTTATGCTAAATAATAAATCTGTGACCCTTGCTGGGCTTCCCTCTTTGGACTCCTGGCAGGCACTCACTGCTTGCTGAGGCCCAAAGTCTTTTTCCTTTGTGTCTTTTTCTCCTCTGCCTTTCCCCCAAAGGAATCTGTGGGAACCATCCCTTTGGGGAGGTGGCTGAGGTCTCTGGCTTCTTGAAGTCAGAATAGGAAAGCGGAGCAAACCTGTGTTTACAGGTGTGAACATACACATTTCCTTACCATTCTCTTAAAAAGGGGGAGGTGGACTGTTCCTTTCCAGGATCCTGTCTCTTTTTGTTTCTCAAGATGGAGGAACAGCTAGAGAAAGAGAAGTCTACCAAGCAAAAGCTCCCAGCTCCTACCTGTGTAATTCCTACACCTTCTCCCCTCTTCTCCTCTATGGGAAATAGAAGAATGAATAAGCTGCAGTAAGTCTTTATTCTAAATCAGAAAGATTACATCAGGCTGTAAGGCATAGTATAGTGTGGATGCCATAATAATTTCCTGGTCCATCTGATTTTTTATAACAGTCAGTTACAGCAATCAAAGTTAGATCTAAAAGGGTACTGTAGATTTTAAGTGCTCAGTTTGTATGAAGTATTCTTGAAAACATAACACAACCCACCCAATAGAATTTTGTGTTGCACAAAACTGTTACCATATGATGAACTATCTCTGTCATTCCTTCATAGCTACTTGCTCTTATGAGTATGCAATCAAATGGAGAACTCAGAATTCAACTAGTGAAAGGTAATGAGATGCACAAAACTGTGTTATATCAGAACACATTAATCAAAACATGGTTGACCTCTCATCTTTCAGAAACATTGCCCATGAGTGATTTCTCCTTCTGATGGACTTTAACTTTGTAGTTCTGTAATACCATTCTTGCTACATTGTCCAAACCTATCATTCCTTTGAAATAAATAAATATTTCAAACCCAATATTATGCTGATACTCTTAGAATTAAGCTCATAGTTGCTGTGTTCAATTGGATTTACTTCCAAATAGATTACTTTGCATGGGATTAGATTTTGTTTGTTTGTTTTCTTAGTCTTAGATTCTGTTGTTGTTTTGATTCTGTATGTGCCATTATGTCCACCTTGCCTCATTAGAGGGAAGGTGCCCAGACTGACATACGTTTGTACCCTAGAACTGCCTATGGATCAACACAGTAGCCCATCATAATGAGATTTTGCACATCCAACATTAGTCATGACACCACTGCCTATAAAAGCAGAACATGTTGTATAAGGAAGAAAGAATATTGGCTGAAACTGAACACAAAGTTAGGCATGTTTAATCCTATTGTATTTTATGGTCCCAAGCACACCTATCACTGTATTGGATTTAGGCCATTCTGTATAGTTATATATTTAGTGCTTACCTGTGAGTTATCTGTCAGGAGGATGAGTCCTTTTACAACATTTATGGGGTCTCCAGTGGCTGAAAATATTTTAGACATTAAATCACCATACCCTTGGAAAAAGGTGACTGGCCTAAGCTGAACATCAAACACAATTGCTGACATGCCGGCAAGGGACTCCAGATTTTCTTCACCTTCATCTGCAGATGCAGCTATTATGGATTCCAGGCCTTGGGCTTCAATGACCACCTATAAGAAGACAGTGATACATAGCTTGTTTGATGAAGGCTGACCAGTTGCATGGAATGACATATTTTCCACCCTGGTATGGATTACAACCAAGCCTGTGTAACTTCATCAAGGTTGCCCATCATTCATCTTCAAGACCATGGTCCACTTTTGTCACAAGAGCAGCTATGTGAAAGGAAAATGGGGCTTTTTTAGGTAGCAGTTGCAGAAAGAAGACCTGATTGCTGTCTTCAGATGCTGATTTTGGAAGTAACACATTAAAAATAGTACTGTTACTCATTATTTCTTTTCCTAGTAGCAAAGGCAAACACTTTAAATCATTTTAACTTCAATAATATCAGTTAACATGGTAAAAAAAAAGAGTGGTAAGTAATGTGTAATCATTCAAAACTTTTTGGGGCAGTCATATTTTAAAATATTTTAAAACATTTTATAAACATCAATCTTAAAATACAGTCATCCCTCCACATTCACTAGGGTTAGAGGCACAGGGCCCCCATGAAAGTGAAAAAAACGCAAATAACTCTAGGCCCTCCAAAACCATATTTAACACACACAAAAAAGTATAATCACCATTTTCAACCCTCTGTGGATTCCTCTGATGCATCAAGGTTCCTTCACAAGGCAGAAGTGGCTGGCTGGTGGGACTTTTTGCCACCTCCACTGCTGCCCCACACCATTATTAATAGGGACTTGCATGCCTTGTTCACAGTTTCTCAGTCTCATGAGGCTTGCAGTCCCTATTAAAAATGGCCTAGGGAGGCAGAAGAGGGGACAGCAAATAATCCGTGAATAATCAAATCCGCAAAAGTGAAACTCATAAATGTGGAGGACTGACTGTATTGCACTAATAACATGTTACCTGCTACTAACAGAACAGCGATTTATGCTAAACATTATATTAACTACAGATAAGCCTCTGGAAGTGGTGAGCTTACCTCTGCTACAAGTATTTAAGCAGTGTCTAGAGAGGCCATCTATCAGGGACGCAGCATCATACGGACCTTCCAAGGTCCCTTACAACTTTATAATTTTATGATTCCATCAAAATTTGATAATAGATGTGAGTCTGGCATTCAGGGATGTATAGCTACATCAATTCTCTTCCACTCAACTATTAAAAATTCAGCATATTTATTCTCTTTTGCACCTGTCTTCATTTTAATAATGAATAACTTTTAAAAAAGAAAAAAAGGAGATGGTGATGCTATCATTTAAGACCTAAAATTCAGTGACAATGCCCATCCTTTGCATGCAGAAGGTCTAAGGTTCACTCCTTCACATCTCTACTTGAATGGCTCAGGTGATGGGAAGCACCTTTGTCTGAAACTCTGGAGACCCTGTGCTAGTCAGAGTAAGCAATTCTAAACTAGATGGACAAACAGATGAGATACAAGAAAGCTTCTTATGTTTGCAAGTTGGGTATCTTGTCCCTCCATGATGCTATTCCTCACTAGCCCTCAGTGTGATGTAATGGACTTGCCAGATTGTGTGCATGGGACTTACTTGGTTGGCATGCAGCTGAGCAAAGTTATTGAAAAGAAAGATATTCATGTTACTTCTTCTCAAGATGCCAGAGCCAGAGTACAGTATGTCGAGGCTATACGTAGATGAGACATCTGGGCCACCTAGATTAAGCAAAGGCATAAATCATAATGATTCTCCTGGAAAAATAACTAAGCATCAAGAAATATTAAATAAATCTCCTATCTAGTTTGTTAGTTACACATACGTGTTAGGTACCCAGAAAAGGCCGAGGAAGAACCCATCTTTGAGAATCGGTCATAGTTAAGAATTAACATGTCCTTCAGAGCTGTGCGAATCATTTTGCTGAAACACAAAAATGTGTCCTTAATTAGCAGCAATTTACATCAGGCATAACTTGCATTTTATGATTCTTTCATCACTCATTTTGTAAATGCAACACTCATAATCATACAAATTTTTTTAGAAAAAATTAAATGATCAGATAGAAAGATTTTACTTGTTGTTGCTGCTGCTGCTGTGTGCCTTCAAGACATTTCCAACTTATGGTGACCCCAAGGCAAGCCTATCACAGGGTTTTCCTGAGGCTGAGAGTGTGTGATGCACTTAAGGTCACCCAGTGGATTTTCACGGCCATGTGAGGAATGCTCAAACTACTATACCAGGCTGGCTCTGTTAAATTAGAGTTGTTTTACTCAAATTGCTCGTAGAATGCAGAGTTAATAGATAAATTCAAGAACTGAGAATTTGTCTACATTTCTGCATATATCACCTTGCCAAAAATTATGTGTTCATGTTCTTTAATTTGGATGTAGATGAATGTAACAGAAAACATGAACATGGAGTTGTTCATCAGATGTACAGGACTGGTTTCTCAGTTTTTACAACAGGGATATAGACTATCAAATGGAAAACTGAGTCAGCCTTTATCTCCCCATTTCATGAAGGCTTTAGGCCTCCTTGAAAAATATTTCCAAACTCTTATGTCATATACAGTCAGCCCTCCACATTTGCGTGTTTCACTTTTGCAGATTTGGTTATTCAGGGATTATTTGCTGTCCCCTCTGCTGCCTCCTTCTGCCATTTTTAATAGGGACTGCAAGCCTCATGAGACTGAGAAATCTGCAAATGAGGCTTGTCAATTCCCTATTAAAAATGGTGTGGGGCAGCAGTGGAGGTGGCAGTAAGCCCCACCAGCCCCCCAATTTCTGCTTCGTGAAGGAACCCTGATACCTCAAAGGAATCCACGATGGATTGAATATAGTGATCATACTTATTTTGTGTGTCAAACATGGATTGGGAGGGTCTAGAGTTATTCACGGTTTTCCCACTTTCACGGGGGCCCCGTGCCCCTAACCCTAGCGAAAGTGGAGGGATGACTGTAAATTCGTGTTTTGGCCTAAATCCAAATGTTAGATCCAACTAAGGTATACCTTTGAATCTACCAAACTTGTGTAGGTGTTGACTTGCCAAATTCCTGTTGATTCAATGAATCCGCTCTGTTTAGGACTAATAATTGGACCAAGTCTTTGTCTTCATTTTTAAATATTTCATAACTTGAGCATAGAAAAAAAAAAGGCCTCAGGAACTGAGGAGAAAATGGATTACAATAGAACTGCCAGGTGAAATAAGGGACAGGTCTCCTGTACCCATAACAGTTGTCCAGAAGAGGAAATTTCAGCAGGTATTGCTTCTTACATAAGCAATACCTGCTGAAATTTCCTCTTTAATAATAGTTAAAAGGGTAGGATCTCTCTCCAGGGTCACTAGCTCAGAATCATCATAGGCTTTGAGGCTTCCAGGCCAAAATCTGAGACTTAGAGACAGCCCAGGTTATGTCATTAAGCATTATGCTTTAAGTATCAACCACAGTTGCTCACAGCCTATCATTCAAATAGACACAGAGAGAAAATATTTTCCTGTTTGCAAATTAAGAGAGAAATTTTAGCGAAAAGGGCCATTTCCAGAATAAACTGAAATGGGGAGATTACTCCTTCTCACCACTTAAAGACATAAAGGTAAGAAACACTTGCTTCTAGCCAGAAGGCGGATGTAGAGTGGAGTGGAGGGTAAGTTTTGGCCTACAACAACTGACAAGGAAGGAGGAAACCAACTAAGTAAATACAGACACTCTTAGGAGAGTCTTTGCAAGTTAGAGGAAGAAATTGATTAGGCCTTGCAAATTATAGCAATCTGTTGCTTTTAATAGCTGAGCTGGAGATTTGAACACAGCTCTTTTCTCTTGTCTGGAGTTGTCTGCCCACCAAAACTAGAGAATTTGCACTCTCATCTCTGCTCTGGAGATGACCCATGAAAACTGGGGACTCACAGTCAGATCCTGAGATCTGGCAACCTTCACCCTCTCCTTTACTTCACCTGGCAACCCTACTTCACAATTGCTAACAAAATAGGGTGGTTCCTAAATAGGTTTTTATTGCAAACCTGCAGAATTTCCTCCCATGTTCAGCAGCAGACCCTAGAGCAGAAAAGGTACATTCATGCCACAGCCAAGTGTACATATCTCCTTGTGTGACATTATGTGGAGGCATGCATGGATACATAAATAACAAATGAAATTTGATCTACCTGGCAGGCATTTCAAAATGCAGAATGTCCTGGACTAAGGAAAGCATGTACTTATTCATTTCCAGTGGCAGCTCTCCAATCGAGAGCAGGAGGTTTTTAACTTCCATGAAGGAAGGACTGTTGCCGAGGATGATGGCAGCTGCTGTGGTGCGGACGGTCTTCTCATGAACTTTGCGGTTCTGGTGATAAATCCTGTTCATTGTTTTCTTCACCTAATTGGGATGCAAAATTGTTTAGTTACAGTAGCTGGCACAGGATAGGGGAAAGGACAGAAGGACTGTCACCACCCTGTAGCAATGGACAGATTGTGGGCTTCTCATGCTACATCTTGTATACAAATATAGTCCTCTAATAAACAAAGAAATTTTTTCAGTACCAGTCACTAGCAAGGAACCTTGCCTCTTTAAAACTGAAAGGGAGAGACCAATGAGTATAACATCTGACAAGCAGCTTATCCAGTTGGAAGAAAAACCTGATGGGAAATCATGTGAATTATACGTCAAACCTGGAAATGCTAGAGGTGATTGCTAGATGAATATTCTTCATATCCCCCTGCAAGTCTTCCTCCCCTCCCCTCCAGCAGCAACTTCACACAATCTAGGATTGCACATCTACTGAGTGTCCAGGACCCTTTCCCCCTCTTCTGGATCTCAACAGGCTTCATCCCACATATAATCTCTCAATGTTGGGAGGAAAAATCACTGAAAAGTGGCAAACAGTGATCCAAAAGTCCATGGCATTTTAAATATTATTTCAGGTCCAGCCTAGCTTGCATTAGAAAAGGCATGTTTTAGAGAGGCTATTTGGGGCCTGGGGAGAAATAATCTTTCAACGGCAATTCAAATTTTCCCCTAGGTGTTTTGGATGTGGAATGCTATTTGCCTTTCTTTCAGCAAAAGAATAAACTGTCAGAGGATTTAACCCAGGTAGTGCTTTGCTCACCCCTGCCCTGGCTGGATAACACCTTGTCCAGTGTCTTGCGATACAGACATACAGATGGAGACAAAGACACATCGCTCTTCACCAGTTCTTGGTTGTGCTCCTTTGACTTGGAATAACACTTGCCCAGGGCAATAAGCAAGCCCTTAGTGCAGCCTTCCTCAACATACTATCCTCCAAGCAAGATAAACAATGACTCCCATCATTCTCAAGCCAGCATAGGCAATTGTTGGGGTTGATGGGGTTTGTTCCCCTACTGGTGAAAGATGATGGGCACTGTGGTCCAACACATGGCCAGGCCACCCTACTGTTACTTTGCCCATGCCTCCCGCATACCTGTCAATAAATCTCCTTGGGAAATATTTTAGAGTTGTTTTTAATAACTCTTCTGGATACATAAAGACTTTTCTAGATCAGTGGCATAGCGACAGGGCAGTGAGGGGAGCAGTGCATCCCGGGTGGCACTTTTTTTGGGGGGGTGCTGCTTCGCCTTGCCTACCACCTATGTGCCGTGACCCCTCCCCGCACACTGTTGCCCCACCCAGGTGCACCATCACCCCGCCCCGAACCTCCACCTCTGCTGACCCCAGCCCCTCCTCCACTCGCTCCAAGCTGCACCACTGTTCTGGATACGTAAAGATATAAAAGGGTAAAAAGAAATATATTGTTTCGCTCTTGTAAAAAAAGCCTGCTATTTAAAATAGAGGGACATCAGGCTCAAATGTACTATCTGAAAGATCTTCTACCACTTGTGGGTTTTTGTTTTTATTTTTACCTCACTGGTAATGAAAGAATGATCATATCTCTGCAGGGCAGAAGCAGCAACATTGCTGATTGGCCCTTCTCCTGACTCTGCATATTTCAGAAGCACTGGAATAGCTTCAGGCAAAACAGCATTCTTCAGCGCCAGAAGGTAGATCTTCACATCATCAGCTTTTTCTGCCCTGTTCAAGCCCCCGAGTATCAGTTTCTTGGCTTCCACAACAGCCTGGAAAGAATACATCGCAGATTTCTAAAACATCTTTTTTACTGAAAAGCCAACCACCCCCTTAATGAGTTTCTAAGGAAAAAATAGGACAAGCTGGCAAAATAGCAATTTTTAAAAAATCTAGAAATCAAGAAATCTTCACCCATATGGAAATGCATGTAAATATTCAATGAGGTCCTTACTGGATCAGATAAAGTTAGTGAAATACTGAGCTGTTTATTAAGACTGCACGACTGACTGGGGTTGCACCCACAGCCATGGCATGAATACGATACATTAGATTCACAATTTAGAAGAGAAGAAGAGACATTTGTGAACTGTTTTCAAATTTAAAAACAAGTATTGCTGTTGCTGCTATAATTCATGTTCTGTACATAGCACCAACAGCATGCTATGCAGTGTTCTGAATACGAAGTGACAATTCCCAGCCTGGATGTTTAGCAGTCTTCAATGGATGGACAAAACTAGAAGGATGGAAAAAGCAAGGGAGAGTCAAAAGTTGAGAGGGTTAGTAAGATGGAGAGATAAATTACGCCAAAGAAGATAGAATATGGATGAGCAATTACAAGGAAGGAGGGAAATACTCAGAAGAATTGAGGAAGGCTGTTCCGGATACATAAGCCAGCATGGAAGAAGGCACCAGTGGCCAAAATGAAACAGAGAGGTGACTTAACCTGCTTCCAGACAGACATTCAATCACTACTCTGTATTTACTCCCTTACCATATTTTTAAAGATAATTTTTAATTTTTTGTGTAGAGAAAAAGAAAGAAAAGAAGACAGAAGCAGCTGTGGAAAGGTACGAGAGGAGTATAACTATAGGACATTATTTGGACAGACACATATACACCCCATTTCCCAATAAAACTGTGTGAATAAAGCAGGGTGATTGTGAGACAAAAGCCTTGTATGGAAGCACTCTTTCTTCCATATTACCCTCTTTTTTGTTTTCAACAACAAGGGTACTGGTAGTAAAAGAAAAATAATACATACAGGCAGCTTGCAGCCTCCCTTGTCACACAGCTTTCTGATGAGTGCTCCAGTAATTATAACAACCATTTCTCGGATTTCATTGCTGCCAATCTGGCTGTTATAAGTATTCTGTTATAGAAAGAAGAAAAATAAAATAAAAAAAATTACATTGCTAATTTCTGCCATTTAACTCTAACTCTCTGAAATGCTCTTGATCCTCTTGGCTGTGTTTGTACCTGCTTCCGATACCAATCTATGAAGGCATGACCCTACGAATTGGAAAGAAATTTACTGGATTTGCATTTCTGTACAGAAATACTCAATTTGCATCGCTCAGGACTGCCAACAGAGCAAAATACACTTTCACTCAGAATATGCACATTTGCAAGGCTGTGGTACATCTCAGAGAACAAAAGTACCCAAAATTATGCATCTGTTTCAAAAATGCCTCCATGCACAAACACCAATGCCCTTTAGTAAATGCAAAAAAGTGTGCACAAAGCTGTGTGTGTTAGAAAAATGTGTAAGGTTATTTGTTTTTGTCTGTATGCCTTAAGTCACTTGTTCGACTTATGGTGACCCCATGATTTTCATAGGTTTTTCTTAGGCAAGAAATATTCAGACCAGTGCCTTCCCTCGAAATAGTTGGTGGGTGGAATTTTTGCAACCCAGTTTAAAAATAGGAAGGAAATTAGAATATTGAAGGAAAGCTGAGAAACTCAGAAAGAAGAGGTCTGTGAGATTTTTCACAGCCCTATTTGTCCCAGAAAAAGGTAGTGAGGCTTCTACCAGAAGAATTGCAACAGATCAGCTAGATCAGAAAGGACTGGAAACAGACTGGGTGCCTTCCCACCAACAGCCCTTTCTCTTACTTACCCTACTACATGGGGACTCTTAGAAACTAAGTACGTATAGCAATAATAATATGACCAGGAATCACACTCTGTTGTATTGTAATTAAAGTACCAGGCCCAGAGAAATGCAGGCAATAAAGATCAATATCGTAGTGTGCAGTGAGGGAAAATCTTTTTCTTCTCAGCTACCATCTCAGTAAAAATCTTCCTTCCGTTGCATGGCAATTAACACAAGGGATTTCCCCCACTAAGTATGTGTGTTCTGGAGTAAGCCCTGTTCTGTTCAAAGGGACTCATTTCCAAAAGGCAACTACGTAGGATTTCAGCATTGATTTCATGGCCAGAAACTCATTCCCATTTCTTTGGACAAAGCATTTCTCCACAATCTTTTTTCTTTTCTTTCAAAGAGCTGTGAAGCAAACTGTGTTTCCTTTAGTGTCATTGGCACTTACAAGTAAAGATTTGAGTAGCAACTCATTAGGGTGAGAAGCAAACCCACAGGCATAGAGGAACCGCTCCTGAAGGACAGATCCATTCTTGTTCTTGAAATCCAGAAAATCCAACATGGCTTCTAGAGCAGCTGAGGTCTGTGCAGAGGCTACAGCATCAACTAATTGGGGACTGGAAAATAAAACAAGGCAGCAAAAGTAAAAAAGAAAAAGAAAAAAGAAATCACAGGCCTAAAGCACACAACAGTCCCCTCAAACTAGCCTACCTACAGATGTAATGTAATTGACATCCCATCTTTATATCAAAAGACAACCAAGATGGCTTACAACAAGATTAAAATATATAGATTCTAATGGTAGAACAGTTTTTAAAAAATTATGAGCTATCATGTAAAAACACTCATAAGGGTCTAAATACAATAAAGGCACCAGATCTTCTCTCATCTTGGAAGCTAAGCAGGAGCTTGGATGGGAGACTGCCAGTGAATACCAGGTGCTATAAACTAGATTTCTGAGGAAGGAAATGGCAAAACCACCTCTGAGTATTCTTTGCCTAAGAAAACCCTATGAAATTCATGGGGTTGTCATTAGTTGACCGGTGATTTGCACATAGCACATACACACACAAACCTCATAATATAACACAGTATAAAATAACTTACAACACATAACAAGTATAAAAATGCATCACATACCCCCATTAAAAGACTAATCTCTCCTCCCACTGCCTTAACCAAGTTTAATAATAGATCAGCATAAAAATTTATCCTGATTAAATTTAACCAGGTTTTCAGCTCCAGCAGGATACTGCATAACTAGTCTCTCATTTGAAGCTAGATTTGAAATAGAATAAAAAAGCTGGATTAATAAAGAACCATCCTGCGAGTACCTATAATTACTTACCTGCTGATGTATCTCTTAATAGCACTTGAGGCACAAATTTGCTTCAAGGAGTGAAAAGAGATAGTGCTGGCATTCCACTGTCTATTTCCAGTTTCCTAACTGTGCTTAGGATTTTGAATTAGTTCATGGAAGCATTTTACTTGGGAAGCAATTTAAAAAGATCACTAGGTAGGATTTGTTATTTTATGCCTTCAGGCATTTTTGTAACTTATGGTGACCCTAAAGCAAAATTTTCACAGGGTTTTTTGGAGCTGAGTGTGTGTGATGCGCCCAAATGGGTTTCAGTAGCCAAGCAGGGAATTGAACCCTGTTCTCCAGGGTCATAGTTCAATACTCAGACCACTACACCACATTGGCTCTCAGGTAGGACTTGTATGCTTTAGCCAGAGCTTGGAAATGTTACTTTTTTGGATTTCAACTTCCAGAATCCTCCAGCCAGCATTACCAGTGGCCATGATGGATGGGTAAATCAGGGAACTGAAATGAACATTTCCACACTGTGTGTTTGGCTCACAAATAGCAGTTGCAATACCCATCATTCTACAAGCAATGCCTTTACAACTGTTCCTGCCTAACAGTAAAAAATACTAGCCACCATAGATCCAATTCCCTATATGAAATATGTACACTGTGATAATATTCCTTCAGTGCCTGTGTGAATTTAAGATGATGTACTACACCAGGGGTGGGCAGATATGGCAGCTCTGGGGGGCAGATAAAAAAAAAATCCAAAGTAGCCAGAAGTCTATGTCCAGTTTTCATAATGATTATTTTTTTAATGTTAAACAGTACAGGGAGTCCTTGCAACCTATTTAAAAGTTAAATGGTTACACCTGGAAGTCTTGAGGATCAGAATTCCATCCTTTCTTTTTTGCCACCAAAAAAGGTCTTTTGGGGATTCTAGAGGTGTCAAGGTCCACAAACACAATGGGAGGCCATATGCAGCCAAAGGGTCACTCTTTGCCCGCTCCTGTGTTAGACTTTGGAAAGGAGGTTGCCAGCAACTCACAGTACTCCCATGTTTTTTTCACTTCTCAGTATCTGGAAGATTTCTTCTTTCGTAGCTTTTCTTAAATTTTGAATAAAGGACAAAAATCCTCTTGCAGCATCAGCTTTTGAAAGGTTTTCTGGTTCCAGCTGTTTTCGGGTGGTCTCCCATTGCTGAGAAAGCTGCCAAAAAGGAACAAAAGTTAGAGGGCAATCACTTCTACTGGTTTGTGCATGCACATTGGGGCATGGTTCTGTTGCCTGGTTGGTGGGTGCCACTGGGCAAAAATGCTCACTGCCCTTAATCTGACATGAAGGGAAAAGAAATATCCAGTTCTAGCTTGAATGGCTTTATAGTATATCAAGTAAAAACTGACCAGCTGATTCCGCTCTGGCCTCGCTGCAGTAGTGGGCGCCAAGGAGAAAATAAACACATAATACAATCAAGAAACCTGTTGGAGAGAAGATGCTTCTAAATGAGTGCTCACTGGGCATAAGACAACATGATTCTTTCTCCTTTAAATAATATATATATCTAGGATACAGAAACTCTTCCCAGGAAAAAATTCCTTCCTTCCTTCTTTCTTTCTTTCCTTCCTTCCTTCTTTCCTTCTTGTCTCAGAGTCTCGGTTTGTTTCAGTGCTTGAAAAAATTTCTTTCTGTATTACAGTTCCTCGAATCCCCCAGCCAACATAGCCAACAGCCATGCCAGCTAGGAGATTTAAGGAGTTATGGTCCAAAGAGGAACTTTCCCAAGCCTTTATATGCCCTTTTTTGAGCATTCAGATCTTACATATTTTCTCAGATTTTGGATTTCTGGTTGACCACCACACACACCTCTAATGGTATTCTTTATGATACTGCTGCTTATTTTTATTGATGCTACTTTTGCTTGGTTTGCATGTAAAGTTTTATACTGTGTTCAATGTCCACTTTACAGAGAAGAAGAAGATATAAATACATTAAAAAGTAAAAATGAAATGGAATAGGATTAAAGAATCTGTCTACATTCCTATCCCTCACAACTCCAAACATCAGAGAGACCAGAAACAAATCCAGCTATCTATCCCAAAAGTGTCTTAAAGTATATTTTCCCTTTATTTTCTAGTATATTAGTGAAATTGATGCTCTTCATTAGTCATATAGGGAAAAAGTAACTTGTAATCTAAAAGGTACACTTATATTGTAGCTGTGGATGGTCGGTTCCTCACTGCAATTCAATAAGTAGTATGTCTCACTTCTCTGTTCTAGCTCTGTGGTATGTACAGGGTCTGCTCTGCCCAAGACACATCTCCTTCTCATCATCATGCCAGGCATTTGCCTTGTAATTTGCATCTCTCACATCCTGCATTCAATTCCCTTGTAAAAGCAGAATGAGAAAACTGAACTGCTACTTTTATAGTAAGTTTGGTGGGAATTATTTTTCAGTAAGGGCCAACAAGTTTATTTTGAATCTGTAATCATTCATATAGAATACATAGTGGTAAATATCTTAAACTAGCAACGTTACGAGTTTATTTGTAATACCATTCACTAATCTCACAATTCAAAAAGTACATTAAACATGAAAGTACATATCTACTAGCAACTGGTTTAAAAGAAGAGGTTGGAAAATCCACAGAAAACATTTATAGAATCCAGCTGCTTTTAAAGGAGAAGGAAAACCTACAGAGTATTTATAGATTCATTTAATAGGGATGGTTACCTCTCTCATCTGCAATTCATCCACAGACTAATTATTTTGTAGGGTGTGTTCTTAGAACTCATTCCATCATGAATTGTAATACATTCATTCAGAAGCAGAGTAAGAAATTCTTAACAGTGGTATAAAACAGATGATAATTTTCAGAGATTCAGACACAGTATTGTAAAGTCATCATTATTCACCATATATAATTTCATTCTTTTTGTTCACACAAGGTCTCTGGTTAAATTTGTTTGCCAGTACTTCATGTATTGTGCAAATCACTTTCTTCAGTAGGTATATAGCAGCGATAATTCTGCCTATGGCTGCTGTAGGTATCTATAGCATAAGCTTTTGCATACTGCAGTAAATCCACAGTTCTATATAATGTTTAAAGCAGCAGTGCTACACACTTCTGTGACAATAAATGCTACTCCCTTGAAGACAATGAGTATATAGGTCTTCTGAGGAGGCATGCATAGTATTGGACTGTCAAACAATATTTTGACTCTTTCAGTGCAATCCTAGGCATCTTTACTCTCAAGTAAACAAAGGGGTTTCCTCCCTAGTTACATTTTATAGGATTTCCACCTTAGGATCTTTAACACTACTAATTTTCAGAACACTATGGATATCTTGTCTTGTGGCTTTTTGGTTCCTCAAGAGGAAGGCACAAGGTTGCCCTTTCAAACAACCTCCCTTAGAGAACTGAGTGGATATTTTAGCCTGTGCCTCTACTTCTGTTATCTAGAGTTATCTATAGCATTCATTGGAGAAAGCTTAGCTGTTCTTTCCAGTGATGTTTATTGCAGGTCTCCTAACTGGGAAACCACATCAACGTCAGCTCAGCCTTTGCTAAAATATCCTATCTGCTGCGTAGGGTCAGTGTTGTTAAAATCATGCTATCCATAAATAGCTCCAGGACAGTACAGAGTTCAACATACCTGAGCTGTAAATACACATAATTAGTTCATGATGAGTGAGATGGAGGCTATTTCCTGCGGATCAATGACCAGCAGGGGTGTGTTAATGGCTCAGGGCACAGATGGAGAAATTTAACTTCATCTGGTCATTATTGCATAGTATTGTGGACATTCTTGTTACAGAAAAGGATTGGGTATCATATAGCCCTCCCAGTGTTGTTTGCACTGCAACTCCAAACCACTTTAGCCAGCATGGCCCATGGTAATGAATGCTGAGAGTTGCTGTCCAACAACATCTGGAAGACCGTATGATTTCCATCCATGCTATGGAAATTCAGAATGGCCTTCTATTTGCTGTGGAGACATAGACCTTTTCCGCACTACACTCTTATAGCACGATTATTCCACTTTCAACATCCTATAGAATCCTGGGGTTTGCAGTTTCTGGAGGGGCCAGCTGGCCTGTCCCAAAACTGCAAGCCCCAGGATTCCATAGGATGTTGAAAGTGGAATCATCGCGCTATAAGAGTGTAGTGCGGAAATGGTCTCAGATGGATTCCTGACTGAGCAACACAGCTTTCCACAGTGGGATTTTTTTTAGGACAGTTGTGGAAGCACAGTAGCCAACTGAATGAACTGAGGAGTTTGTAGTTCAAATGATAACTTCATTCAAAAGCTCACTAGATGGCTGTAATCTGTCCATGACCTCTCTGTCTCAGATATTTCCTCCATCTGCAGTATGGGATAGTAAAACTAACCCACTGCATAGAATTGTTGTCACAAGGAAATCTATGTGAATATTTTAAACATTCCAAATTGTTTCAGAAGTACAGTCATTATTATCAAAAATCACTACCCTTGCCTGGGGCTTGTATGCTTAGGCAGCATGTCCTCTCTTCTGTACTTCCATGTTCTCTTCAATCTGTAGTCTTTATCTTATTTATAGACAACTGTGGGAGTTTATAAACCTGGATCTTCACTGTGGTGGAATGCATTTTCATGTGGATTCATTTCGCTCCCACACATTTAGCTTTATGTTCTTGTGTGCCTTGAAGTTGCTTCCGACTTATGGTGACCCTAAGATGACCCTATCATGGCGTTTTCTTGGCAAGATTTGTTTGAGAGGGTTGCCTTTGCCACCCTCTGAGGCTGTGAGGTCACCCAGTAGGTTTCCACAGCTGAGTGGGGATTCGAATGCTGGTCGCCAGAGTTGTCAAATGCTAAAACCACTACACTGCACTGGCTCTTTGTATCATGATGGCTCTCTAGCTTTATGGCACTGATTTAAAACTTTTTTCAACAGGCACATTTGTGGTGAACCTGGTGCATCAACTACACCCTTTCCTGGACAACTCAGATCTGGCCATGGTAACACATGTCTTACATCCTGTTTGTATTACTTTAATGTACTCTACATTGGATTGCCTTTCAAAGGGCTGAGAAACTTCAGCTGGCCCAAAGTGCTGCAACCAGATTGCTAACTGGGGCTGACCACAGTAAGCAGACAACCCCCTTGTTGCAACAGCTCTACTGGCTGCTAGTCTGTTTCTGGGCACAATTCAAAATGCTATTTTTGACCTATAAAGCCCTATACAACTTGTGTCCAGGCTACTCGAAGGACCATTTCTCCCTTTATGAACCTTTAAGATCATCTGGAAAGGCTCTTCTCTCTGTCCCACCACCTTCTCAGGCTCATTTGATGGGAACAAGAGTGGTGGCTGCTCCCAGACTTGGGAAGCCCCTCCCTAGGAAGACTATAACAGCCCCATCCTTCGTCTCCTTTCATCAGCAACTTAAACTTTTTTATTCCATCAGGATTTTAGAAATTCACTGGGGGGGGGTCTGTTAATGCTGTATAGTGCTGTTTTTATAGTCCATGTGTTGTCTTTTAATTAATTTCAATGTTTTAAATGTTTAATGTTTTTAACTTTACCAATAGATTAACTGCTTTTTAAATATTTATATTTATATTTTTATTGAAGCTTTTATATAGTTTTAATCTGTATTGTTCTGAAATATGCTGTTAGCTGCATTGAGTCTCATTGAGAGAAAGACTGGATATAAAGTAGTAGTAGTGGCTTATTAGCATAAACAGCACCTAGGACAAGCCCCTACCTTCTCATCCTTACCTCACCCCCACCCCATATGCATGACTTTTTTGCACCCCCCTGGCATTGATGCCTGGGGCATATACCCTACTTGCCCCACCCTAGATATGCTTCTGAATAGTACTACTAGTGGTAGTGGTGGTGGTAATACTTTCAGCATGGAATACAGAGAACTGATTGGTTTACATTACAACAAAGGAGATTCCAATTAAATACTAGGGAGAACTTTCTTCGAACATGAGAGACCAGCTTGGATCCCATGTTGGGAGAAAAGCAGGATATAAATTAAAAACAATCAAACAAACAAACAATAAAAGGGAATAGACTACTTAAAAGGTCATAGACTTCCTTTTGTTGGAAGGCCAAATCTCAGGGACACTTTAGCTGTGGATTTGTATACCGCTAGGGGCTTTGTCTAGATGCCCCTTCAATTGTATGATTCTATAATCAGTACACAAGTACAATAAAGTTAAAATGGCATCATTCTGTAAGATGTAACAAATGCTTTGAGCAAGTAGTAACTATGTATGAATGGAATCTAAATATGCAGATTCAACTGGAAAATAAGCCTGGAAGTGGGGAGGGGGATTTTTTATTTTTTTATTTTTAATTAAAATCTTTAATAAAATTTTTCAAAAAAAAATGGCATCATTCAAGTGGAAATCACTTCCAAACGTGCCACTTAAAAGCAAGTTCAGAGCAGCTGGACAACGAAATGTAACACTTGGCACATTTGAGTCTATATAGCTTTGCTATCACTACTTGTCAAGTGTGTGTCCATTCCAGCATACTTCCCTTTCAGCTGTAATCACGTGCTTAACTTGGTCTGTCCCATTGCCACACACACTCTCCATCAATTACACCAGCAGGCTTAGTATAAATAAACAGTATTGTTGTTGGTTCTAATTTCAGACATCCTTAAGAAACTGAAACATTCTAGCACACAAAAATCTTTGTGATTGAAAATTTCTAGTAAAAAATTAATAGGGACCTAGTGCTGGGCAGAAAAGTGTAGACAACCTTTCTTGCCCACAAATTACATACGAAGGACAAACATGCATTCTTGGAATGAGCCTGCAGTTTCCATACCATTTAACCATCTCTGTGAAAGCTTCCAAGCCAAACAGGAAAGTTAGGAGATTTTAGATCAGCATCCTTTGGTACGGGCAACATATCTCAATATACATAGACCAGCTTTGCACAGTGAAATGGGCGGGTCTACCATTCCCCTGAGGCCATCACCTGTCCAGTGAAACTTTGAACAGTCTAGATTTCTGAAATGAAGCTGTGTTACTTATTTATATCTGATGCTATAGTTATGTTTCGGTTGTAGCAGGGCAGACTCTAGTTTGCAATGGCTACAGTTACAGCAGCATCCAATTACTGGTAAGCAAGGCAGAGCTAGTTGGCATGGACCCCTGCCGGAGACACACCCATGTCTTATTCCTAGAAAAGACAGGCACAGAGTTATTCTAGCTTTCCTCTGATCCCAATGATTCTTTGTGAAGCTCTGTTGGCCGTCCCAAGTTACCAAGGAACAAAAACTTGTAACTGGTGATTCAAGAGAGACTGTCAGCAAAGGAAGATCAGCAAGTGAACCTCATTTAAATGCTCACTCACAGCCTACTGCTTTGTTGTAGCAATCAAATCTTGGAGAAATGATCTGTCTCTCCTTTCCTCCTTGCTCCACCCACCTTCCTTTGTGTGTTTTGTCTTTCTAATTTGTAAGGTTGGTGGCAGGGTCAACTGTGCCTCAGTTATGAGTTGCTTTAGAAGATGAGAAAATTAATTGATTAAATAAATG
Organism: Iguana delicatissima; assembly: GCA_948472985.1. Lineage (NCBI taxonomy): Eukaryota > Metazoa > Chordata > Lepidosauria > Squamata > Iguanidae > Iguana > Iguana delicatissima. Next base: position 88,766 of record CAOKZL010002531.1, read on the forward strand.
GATGAATAAGGAAAAATGCAAATACGGTTTTATTTAAAAACAGACACAGAAGTTTTAAATATGTCTGCTTCCTTATTTATTTGGTGGAGATGAACGAATCAGTGCTGAGATGCTAGCACTTCTTACAAGTTTAATTTACAGCCTTTCCACATGTTAATGGATCCTGGCGGTGTCCTGTGGGGATCCCGGTAGAGCCTCTCCCAGGAGGAGAGCGTGACAGGAGCGCTCCCTTCCACATCGGTTGCCTGAGGGAATGGAGGAGGCACGATGGCCATGCCTCTTCCTTCCACAGCACAGCCGGGCACTGTCCCAGGCTGTGCTGAGGGAGGAAGTATGGCCATTGCACTTCCTAACCATCTGCAGCTCAGATAAGTGCGGGAAGGTGGCAGGAGGGCTGAGCAGTTGGGTAAAACCCATCAATGATTTGCAGTGCGATTGTACTGCCTGAGGATGGGGGAATGACAGGACACAGACAACATCCTACATAAGCATTGTCCGGCTCCATTCTTCTCCCATCCCCAATGCAGGACAATGACATCCTGCAGAAAGGGCCTTAGAAGCAAGAGCAACAGAATTCAGATGGAATTAATTTCAAGTGAATGTATTAATGAATTAGGGAAATTAACCGGTGGTAAAACAATGCTGGAGGGAATGAGATTTCAGTAAACTATTTCTTCTTGAATTACTAGATCAGTTCCATTGCTATTTTCATGGAAATCACTGTTTTCCAGCTCTAAATGAGGTCCAAACTCCAAAAATAGAATAGAATAGAATAGAATAGAATAGAATAGAATAGAATAGAATAGAATAGAAAACAGAACAATGGCATAAAAGAAAGATAGGATAAGATTTTGGCAAACACATAGCCACTGTGTACACCACAACAGAGAAGCACTAATGCACACAGACATATTTAAGTGCTAGATACTATTATTATCCCTCCAGCTACCATGCTCTATTTATAGCCCTGCTCTTTTCATAGCACATACAGTAAAATACAGTAACCAGTGAGAGAGCAGGAGCTTATTCATAGAGCTCAGCTAGCTCTATCAAGAAAATCATAGTCGTCATTCTTTTTAACAGTGGGAAAAACCAAATAACAGCTCTGCCTGGTAGTACATTGGTATCTCTGCACTTAAATTCTCTGCTCACGTGACTTGTGCAAATACCCAAAGTCACCAATAACTATGCCCTTTTTCTTGTGCTATCACCAGCACCTTTTCCTTTGCACCGTAAGGGACAATTTAAATTTGTTTCCTGCTGCAATCACTTCTTTGTGGAATGTGCTTTGCCATCATGCAATCCCTCACTCTTTTTGCTCCCCTCCCATTTTGGTGAAGTTTTGCCCTAATTAGCACAATCCTGTGTACCTCATTCCTCCACCACATTTCAGCCATGTTTTCTAGCTGACTTCTTGGTTTTGGAGGTGTGTACCAGTAACATCCCACGGGGTCATCACATAAGGTTAATCATAACCTTAAGAGAAACTAGACAAGTCAAAGAGCATGTGAAAGATTAGAGGCCATTATGTCATAGGATCGAAGGCAACTTTTCTGAGAAGTAATGTGAATAGGTATGTTGATTTAACATAAAACAGGGCAGATCCACTTTTAAAAAGTGTTGGAGGATTTGCAACTATGGGAAGTAAATATCTGCATGTAGAATTTTCCAACGTTTGCAAGTTCTGAATGGCATCTATTTTTTTTCTTTGGAAGTTAGATACAGTATCAGGTCTCAATTATTTTCATTCAAGGAGCAATACAATAGAAAAACTAGCTGGGGCATACTTCTTCCATTTATTTTATATTTCATTGGTTTTCCATCTACAGGACTTAGAGGGCATGGACAAATGATGTACACGATGCAAGCACCACTCTCAGCAAAATAGGTCTTTCTCCTACTCCCTCATCCCAAAAAATCCACACTGAACTCAATCCCTAAAACACGTTCAGAACTTTGGAGAGCTCTTATGGAGTCTGGAATAAAACCCAGAGAGGCTTCACTGCCCCACTGATATGGAAGTCACTAGCCATACCTTCATCACAGCAATATTTACCATGAAGTTACCACCAAGCAACCCAACTCTCTCCTCAGATAGTTAAACCTCTTGTGCTTATAAAAAGTATTTTATTGTTGAGTAAACACATCAGCCAAACAGAACCCACTGAGGACTTCAGTGAAGTCCTGAATGGTCCCTTAGAGTCATCATGACAACATCCTACACAAAATATTACAGTCTTCCTGCAGCACAGTCACTGACAATGATGGTGTGACATATCTGTCACCACAATCAGTTCAAAAAGGGAAATATGCATGTTAGTAGCAAGGATACTACACTGACCTAATATTTAATGGCCTGATCTTATGGCATCCTACTCATCATTAACAAATTAGTAATCAAAAAAGGCAATAATCACCAATAAAACAATGCAAGATGCCATGATATACAGTATTACTACAATGTCACAAGACCTGCCAGCTCACTGTAGCACAGCCACACAATTCAAAAGATCTGAAAATACTGATGTTTTATGACTACAAATAAAAATCTTTCTAGCCTATTGATGAATGATAATGTATGTTCAAGGGGTGCAAATTTCCTACCTATTTTGATTTAGGGTGTGTGTGTACATGTGTTGACCTTTTATTTACTTACCGAGGGACAATTTCTGCATTCATCTGGGACAGGCTCAGCCACCAGTGAAATGGCAACGTAATTTGAATCCAGAGCCTTGACAATGCTGGCTACTTGCTTCCCAGCCATCATTCTTGGCCCAGCTTCTGTTGATTTCAGTTCCATTTTCTGCCTGTATGCACACATATTGAAACACAGGTTTAAATCTTGGTTTTAACTCAAGAGATTATGTTTCCAGTGTTAACAACGGCCTTATAATTGCTTGTATACTTCACTTCATGCCATCAGCTTGAATCATATTGTTCACCCCTACTGTACTGAACTGCATACCCATTGATGCACAAGGATTTACTTATGTATTGACTCAGCAGTTAAGAATTGATTTAATGGGTCAACTCCAGTTGGGACTAATTGATAGGATTCAGGCCAACATTTACAGATTAAGGACAGTAAGGATTGCCACACTTGAAGCTATCAGTAATGAAATGATGTTCACGGGCAGGGGCTCTACAGGACAGAGCATCCTGAGAAACTCAAAGCAACAAGAAGAACTCTTTAGCTCTGCGGATCACTTACATCTTTAAACCATTACACAGATTCTGATATATACACAACGGACTGAACAAAAATAGGAAATGCAAATAACACAGAACGATGAATAGCAACAACAAAAACCTATTAAATGGCTCTAGCATTCATATAGTACAAAATGGGTTTCAAAGGATTTTTTTTTAAGTTGTAGCATCTATATCACCAATAAAAGGCAATGGGTTAGCAATAAAAGCACCATCAATTGAATACAGGAACTGGACTTTTTCTGCAAATTAGTCAAACAAGTCATCTTACTTTGAAACTATTTTTGCATCAATTGCTCGCTGAATGTTTGCATTTAAAATATGATTTTCCTCTGCCCGCACAGATTTAATGAAGGTGTCCTCCAGCACGTATATTGTAGCCGAAGTGGATTTTTTGCTGACATCTAAGAGCTGCAAAATAATTTGTATGTTTTTATTATTTACATTATTACATAAATAAAATGAGATCCTGAAAACACACAAAAACTTTAATCTGATAATGCTTGATATATACTACTATGTAGTTATACTGGGGGAAAATACATGGAATAAATGATACTGTTACAGCTCCCCCAACTTTTCCAATATTCAAGAGCAAGGAACTTTTGGATGGGTGGAATAACCCATGCAATTAATGAGACAGATAAGTGGTCTTTCAATCTTTTGTTTTTTAATGTTGAAGAAAGGCTACTATATTGATCAATGGCTGCAAATAACACTAAAAAGTTTTTATGGGAAAAGCCACATTTTTCTATCAAATGTCTTTGAGAAACTTGCTACATAAGCATGTTGTGACATTACTAGCAGCAGAGACATCAGTCCTCAAATTTTTCATCCTCAGATGTGACAGGAAGGAATTGCAGTAGTTTTGTCTCTGCAGTGAGATAAAATGACTGTTCCTTTGCAGTGTTCTCCCTGTATCTGAATGTGTTGAAGAGGAAATATGCTATGGAGAAAAATATGTCAGTTTTTGCACCAAAACAGTTTTCTGTGGAGAAAAGGGTTTTCTGTGCAGGAAACAGTGCTTTTTTACACAGGAATACTATTTTCTGCACAGAAAAAATGAGGGGTTTTGCCACACATTCTTCTCTACAGACTAATTCTTCCACAACACTTCGAGACATCAAATAGCAAGAGAAGGGTGTTCAAAATTCTCACTGGTCTATTCTTCCCAGTGTGTTTTTTCCTGACCATTAGTAAATCTGTTATTTTGGACCTGGGAATGAATAGTTCTGAATATTATTTCTATCCTTACCAACACTAGTCTTAAAAAATTTTTTTTGATATGACAGGTAAGGATTGCTGAATGTAGTGTTTTGCTTCATTTAATGTTACTAAACAATAGAGAGAAATGAGAGATACTCATCTACCTGATAAAATTATAAGTAGCCCATGACTTCCAAAGTGTTGTATTCTTCACAGGAATGCCAAAAAAGCTGCAATTTTTATCCAGCCTTTGCTGGAAGATGAAAGTCTGGTGAAAGTGCAAGTTCAAGCACTGAATAACCTTAGCCAATATGTTTACTGTGCATAGTTTGGTAGACTTAAGAGAGGTCAGGATAGGAGCTTGTAACATTATTACAGGCAGAGAGGGAGAATAAAGTGAAATCTCCCTTTGAGTCATGCAGTGAAATCTATTATCACCATCTTCCAGAAAAAGTTGGTGTTTTTTTTTACTGCACCAGTTAACCAGGAATCAACTGTCACAATTTAGCATAATGGTTCCTTGGTTAAATGACTTAAATTGAAAATAAAATATGCTGATTGATGGGGATATATTAATGGCTATGGGCTCTGAGTCTGCATTCCTCTTTCTCTGTTTGCCAGGTGTAAGGAAGAAATTAATGCTCATCGCAATCATTTTGTGAGGTTCCCAGCTAAAATTAGGCGGCCGCTCCAGAAAATGAAGGCTCTTTAGTGAGATCCAACAAAGCAAGTCTTATATCAGACCGGCAAGTTTTAATCCTATCATTTGGAAACATGCATTATTCTTCTGCATGAAGCATGTCTCACTGTCATGTTCCAAGACCAGCTGTACAAGGACTTCCTTGTATGTCATAGTTTGACATTGTGTTTGCCTTATGTGTAGAAGGCGTTAAACATACTGTACCTGATTATGGCTGGTAAAACCCATCCGTTCTAACTTGCAAGATTTTACTTTAGTGACTTGGTTTTGTCGAGTCTGGTAAGTAACATTGCATTTCCCACAGATATCCACCTAGAGAACAAATGACAAAGCAAAATCTTATTGGAGCATCTAAGGCTTTCAGAACCACAACGTCAAAGCCAGATTAGATGTGAAAATTTCTGGGGCAGAAGAGGGAATCTCCCATTGGTGCTAGAAAGAAACTCTCTTTCCCATGCACATAGCACCTTCATAAGCTTTTGTAGACCTAAGTCTGTTTCATCAGATGCCATCTGATGGCAGATGGCATCTGATAAAGTAGAACTTAGTCTACGAAAGCTTGTGCCACCAATTGCTTTCTCTCAAGTAGTCTCAAAGGTGCTACAAGATTGTTTTTGCATAATGAAAGATTGCTTCACATGTGTAACTTAGTACATACCTCACTGGCAGTCCCGGAATGCAGCTGTATCTGAAACAAGCTAGCTAAACCTCTCTTGAGATTCTGAACAACTGCAGGTTCCTTTTCATAGGAGTAAAAGGTTTTAATCTGGGGAGCGAGAAAAGTGGGGAGAGAAACTGAAGTGTAATATGAACAAGATTTCACCTGAAAATCACATTTCAAAATTCAACAGGTTACAGCATCTAATTAACATAAATCATATTCAGCTGACTCTTATCGTTGATTCTGCGTTGTTGTTTTGCATGCCACTGTTCCACACAGATACACTCAATGTGGCTGAAAGTGCAAGAAAAGCAAAACAAGGACTTTTCGAAGCATTATGGCAATAAACTGCCTGACATAAATCCATTTCAAAGAATAAATGCAGCAATCAAAATAAGCAAGAGTTCATTTCAACAGACATAACATAATAATATTTAAAATTCATCATAAAATTGGCAATACCAATCACTGAAACTCATGAAATAGCGTATTCATAAATTGTTAAAATACACAAGCCAGAGTCAAATATGTTGTCACTTTCTGGTGTGATCAGACAAGAATAAAGTGCCATGTGCAGGTAACAGCATTATAAAAGTACTGGATGCACAGGTGTCTGGGGAATGAAGCCTTTGATTTTCTTGAAATGGGTGTGTAGGAACACATATTTTTTGTTTGTTTGTTTCATTTGTACACTATCTCAGAATGGGACCCAAGGCGGCTCCCAAAGAGAATCAATTTAAAAACTTTATAAAATTTTTAAAAAATTAAAAATCACCACATTAAACAGTCTGAAATTATTTTAAGGACATACAAAAGTTTTTTTGAAAATTAATAAAACACACATAAGTTCAGAAGAGCATAGGTTCAATCCCTATAATCTCTAATTCATAAGTAAATTAAAAGCAGTTGTCCCCTGCTTTTCAACAGTTCACTCTTTTCACCCTTTTCAGTTACAATCAGAACCCATACATTAGATGTGTGGTCTGCTCTTTCGGCCACATGTTGAATATACAGGTTCTGGTTGTAATTGAGAAAGATCGAAAGAGCAGATCATCAGTAAGTGACCACATGTTGCTTTTTCTCTTAATCGACTTGGTGCTATCTTTCTGAACACAGACTGAACAAAAATATGGTGCCAAGTCGATTCATAGTGCATCTCTTCTGCATAGTACATCATGGACTATATTGTATACTTTTGTTCATTTTACTGTACAATTCTGCTTTGTATATTTTAAAGATGATGTTTATATTTGTATATTTGGATACACTTATATTTTTGTATGTTTAAAGGTAAGGGTTCTGCATTTCAATGATTTCCAGTGCTTTGGTCCCTAACATGTTGAATAAGCGGGGCACACCTGCAGTGTACCAACTTTCCACATAAGACCATGGAGAGCGGCTGAAAGAACAGATTTTGCTAGATGGAGAAATAGCCCAATTCTGACCTGGTAAAAAACAATTCCTGCTTCCTGTCTCCAGTCCTCAATGCTAGTCTGTGAAAAGTGCTTTGAACATCAGGAAATGATACAGAATATACCTAATATTTTCACATTTCATCATAAGTCCTGTCTTCACAGCCCAGCAGAAATTTCAAGATAGCATATATTTTGTACTTTGACCAGGCTATAATCATGTAAAAGTGAGGCTCAAGTAAAGCAGCAGCACAGAAATGTGTCAGATGCACAGTGGACTTTGAACTGCCAAAGAATAGTGCTACATCTGTACTTAACACAAGACTTTGCACCATTAACTACATTCTCAAGGAACTGCAACCTGCAAGATTTTCCTCCCCGCAGTCCTTACATTACAAAGTGAGACTGCAAGGATTACATCCTCTGTTTTGGGCAGCTCATTGCCAAATATTTGTGTCATGGTGATACATGCCACTGGTGCCTTGTGGCAATGTTATGAAGCTGCATTCTGTGTGATGCAAGTGGGTAAAATCTGTTTTGCAACATAAAGGAAAAAGCAAAGAGGCATGGTAACCCCTTGATAGATGTGATCTAGGAAAGAAGCTAAGCTTCATGATGCTGAAAAAAAAAAAAGAGAGAGAATTTTATTCTTGAAAATAGGATTTCTCTCCCCACAACCCTTACATTACAAAATGAGACTGCAAGACTGCAAACAGACTGCAGAGGATTACAACTTTAAAATCAAACGGCAGAGATTCTAAAAAAAAAAATCTCTGAGGCCTATGGCTTGCACCTGATAACTATGCAAAGGTACAAAAGACTATGCTGATGGATACAAGGTTTTTGTTGTTATTGTTGTTGTTCCAAATGGCACATAAGTGATTTCAGATCTTATCCCATTTCAAAAAATTCAGACTTTAAATCCAAACTCACCTGAAAGAGTTCTTACATTTGCTTCAGGAATAAACAGTACCTTCAAAATAAAAAAAATCCCTCTTGGCTTCCTTACCTTTCCCCGAATCCAGTGCAGGACCACAGGCCTTTTTAAAGCAGTCAGATGCTCTTTTTCAATTATTGCATCTGCCTTTTTCCCTTTAAAAATATTTTTCTGAGCAGGGCGCTCATTCACATTTTCAACAATTACATCTTCAATCTAGAAAAAGAGAAAGGAGAATAGGGTGAAGATGCCTGTCTTGCATTTGTAGAGATTTCTCAAAAGTATTTTCATTTCTCCCTCACTTATGCTTTCAGTCTACACTTCTCATTATTGCTCTACAGTGTATGTGGATTCTGAAGCCAGATTTCAAAACCATCACATAATCTGGAAAAACTTCAAGCCACTCAGGGCCACATTAAGGTTTTCACATGACAATCTGTCTCAAGCCCAAAGAGTGGGCATATTTCTCAGAGGGGAACAGCAAACAGGTTAGGCAAAGAACTTCAGGCAGTGTTGAGGTCTCCTCAGCATCCTGTGCCTGCTGCATATTGGAGGCGCCTTCTAAAACTTTTCCTAAGAACAGAAGACAAGACTTATCCCCAGAGTGCAGGGTGCATTTCTCAGAGGGGAACGGCGACAGGCAACAGACGTGAGGAGGAAGGATCTTTCCTTCTAAAGCTTTTGAAGCTTCAGTAATGGGGAGTAAGAAGGATCCTATTCCCCAGCTTCAGAAATGGGAAGTAAGAAGGATCCTATTCCCCACTTCTGAAGCTGCAGGTGGCAAAATCGAAAATATGGAGGGCCGACTGCTTAAATTGTTAAAACTGACTTTACTCAACTCTGTCCAGAAATTCTGGAATATAGGCTAGGGTAAAAAGTTGGTTCCCAGACTAGAGACTTGACTTGAAACTATCTTGCAAGGACTTGAGACTTGAAGGTAGAGACTTGAGACTGGACTTGAGACTTGGAGTAACAGGCTTAACTACATCACTAGAGTCTGCTTCTGAAGCTTTCAGCTGATTTTTGGGTGAGGTGACGGTGGAGCTAACCCACTGCTGCAGGAACAGTGATTTACAGTTTAGGGACATTTCTGAAGACCTTGTTCAAAAAAATCTTTGGAAGCTGGGGGAACTGTAAATCAGGAAGGGGGGTCTACATGAGGCCCTTGGACCATACTTTCCATGTTTCTGCCCCATGTGTCTACTCCTTAATGCCAAAAAAGTCCCATGGGGTGACAGAATCTCCTGATACTGACCTCTGATCCATCTCCAGGCTTGTCAAAGCAGGGGCTGGGAACAAGCCAGGAAGCAGAACTGTGATCAGATATGTATCAGGCAAATACAACAAAAGGTCTACCAAACACAGTGTAGTGGCAAAGAAGCTGCAGTGATGAGTTGGATTAAGGGAGCAAGAAGCTGGCACTCAGGGCTCCTTCTTTCTACCAGTGCTTGAAAAAGTTATATATATTTTTTGCATCACCATTCCCAGAAGTCTCCAGCTGGCAGTCTTTTATGCAATTATTGAAAACTATATCCCATGGAAAGCAAGGGACCATATGTGCAAGTCAGTAAATTTAACACTGAGGCCATTTCCGCACGAGATTGTTACAGCGCTATTATTCCACTTTCAACATCCTATGGAATCCTGAGGTTTGCAGTTTAGGGAGGGGCTGGCCGGTCCCTCCCTAAACTGCAAACCCCAGGATTCCATAGGATGTTGAAAGTGGAATAATAGTGCAATAACAATCTCATGCGGAAATGGCCTGAGAACCAGCATAATGTAGCTGGGCTTGAACTCCAGGAGACCAGCATTTGAATCCCTGCCCAGCTATGGAAACCTACTGGAAGACAGTGGGCAAGTCACATTTCCTTCAGCCTTTGAGGAAGGCAACAGTAAATCTCTTCTGAATAAATCTTGCTTAGGATAGGGTTCTCATGTGTCAGAGTCAACTTGAAGGGACATAACAACCAAAAAAACTCTTAACACTGCAATCTTGAATACTGAGAAATGCATGTTAGGTTTAAATATAGCAAATATTTTTGTATTTGCTGTGTTATTAAATGTAAAAGCAGCAACTTTATTTCATTCTCAATCTTTATCCCACACTTACATACATTTTTAGATTTTTCTTACATAAACACATAAAAACAATATGTTTAATCTGCTGTTTCACAATAAGTGCCTACCGCAATTTTGATCAACTGATCGTCATCGTTAGCAGGGTTTCTCCATATTAAGTTGACATCCACTCCAGATGAAATTCGGTAGCCCACACTCTCCTGAGGTAAACCTTTCCCTCTGTTGATAAGTACTTCTGTAGAGTAGGCAAATTTATATAACTTATCATTGTTTATCCGTGGACCAGTATTGTGGCCTGTGAGGGAGAAGAAAACAGAGATGTGAAAGCATCATGTCAGTGTGAGAATCATATATCCAGATCATATTCTTTTCTTTTCCCACATACATTCCTTAAAAATGAGAAACGACACAGCTTAAGCCTATCTGGGAATTATACCTTCCACTAACCTGAAGCTACATTTACACAAAACCAGGGAGATGGACAAGGTTGCTTAGTAGTGAGGTAATAACACTCTTTACATGTTCAGAAGCATTTCCTTATTTATAGTACTTAACATGTAGCACTTAACATGTCCCCTTAAGTATCACACTGTAGTACTAAACCATTGTCTGCTGCCACTAATTGACTGGATGAGGGCAAACAAATTGACATTTAATTCAGACAAGACAGAGATGATCCTGGTCAGCTGAAAGGCAGGTCACGGAATAGGAACCTTGCCTGTGGGTTACACTCCCCCTGAAATCTCAGCCTTGCAGCTTGAGTTTTCTCCTAGACTCTATTCTGAGCCTGAATGCCCAGGTTTTATCAGTGGCCAGGAGTGCATTTGCATAGCTAAAACTGGTGTGCTAGCTGTGCCCATTCCATTAGACATCAGATCTGACTATGGTGACACATGCCTTAACTACATCCTGTCTGGATTGCTACATGGGGCTGCCTTCGGAAACTGCTCAGAAACTTCATTAAGTTTAAAATGCTGTAGCCAGGGCCAATTACAGGAAATATGTAACTCCGTTGTTTAAACTGGCTTCACTGGCTCCCAGGTTGTTTCCAGGCACAACTCAGTGTGTTGGTCATGACCTATAAAGCTCTTAGGTCCAGACTATCTGAAAGACCACACCTCCCTAAACAAAACTGCCAGTTTAAGATCTTTCCCTTGATCCTTCTACCATCACAGGCTTGCTTGGTGATGGCATGAGAGAGAGGCCCTTTCCACACCGGCATATTGCCCGCGCTAGGGCGACCTCCCCAGGAGGTCTTCTACACCGCGAGGAGCGCGAGGGCGGTTCGCAAATGGGAGGTTCTAAACCTCAAACCGCCCTCGCGCGGCCGCGGGGGTGGCGCTGTGAGTCTTATAAAAACCACTTCTCAAGTGGTTTTTATGTGACTTGCGCGCATTGCCCCGTCGCTGCGCCCCGTTTAGAACTGCAGGAACACGTTAGCGCATCTCTGCAGAGCTGCCCGGGGGCGGGCTTCCGGCTGGCGCGCTGCCCTAATTGGCGGAGCGCTGCTGGAAGCTGGCAGCCGCCATTTTGGGCACTGCCGAACGCTGCCAAAATTCGCCGTTTGTAGCGGCGAACACGCACTCCCCGCGGGGACGGAGCAACCCGTTTTGTGGTAAGATCTGTCCCTGCGTGCGCCCCCCGTTTACCCCCCCCATGTGTGGAAAGGGCCAGAGTCTTCTCAATGGCTGCTCCCACTCTCTAGAACTCCCTTCCATGGGAGGCTAGGCTGGCCCCCTCCCTCCCTGCTTTCTTTTCTCTAGGAGGGAAAGTTCTTTGTGTTTAAGCAGACTTTTAATGTTTCAAGAGGGAAGTTTTTTGCTTGGATGTATTTATTTTTAAAATTTTTGTTTGTGTAAATAATAATAATAATAACAATATCATCATCTTACCCACCTCTCTCTATGGACTGAGGTGAGGGACAACAATAAATTAATAAATATCATGTATCAGTTAACAACAGAACATCAATTAAAACAATAGTTAAAATGCATAATATCATCTTAAAAGAACAAATAATACAAATTCCTATTTCAACAGTCAATATATATTTAAAATTCATAGTTAAAATTCACGATTTAAAAACATCTGGAGAGGCCTGCTGGAAGAAGCTGGTTTCTAATGCTGTTTTAAATTCTGACAGCATATTGAGCTGTCGAATTTCTTTTGGAAGGTCATTCCACAGTCTAGAAGCAGCTGAAGAGAAATCCTCTGGGTGACCCTTGCCAATCTAGTCTTGATCAATTGCAGTCGATGTCCCTCAGAGGACCTGACTATGTCAGGAGGCAATCCTGTAGGTAACCTGGACCCAAACCATGTAGGGCATTAAAGATAATGACCAACATGTTTTCCTTTCTCCAGAAACTAATTGGCAGCCAGCAGAGTAACTTTAATATTGAATATAAATGATTTTATACTGTGTAGCGTGGGAATTTTTAACTGTTTTAAAAACTTTATTGTTAAAGTTTTTAAATTGACTTTCTTTGGGGACTCCCTTGGGTGGCATAAAATGAAATAAATAAATAATAGTAGGAGACAGACAGCAAAGTAAGATGGGATACAGATTTTGACTGCTGCTGTTGAGCAGTAATTAACAGGACTGGGGAATCCCTAACAATGTTGTTAGCATTTGGAATTAAGAGATGGCAGAATGGAGAACCTGGGCCACCAGAGTGTGAACACACAGCTGCTGGCTCTGATGCCATCTCTGCCACTAGAGAGAATGAGGTGGCTGCTTCAGACAGCAGGTAGTATGAGACAGGGAGAGTGTACGTTTCATACAGCCTGCCATGTCTCTCCATTTTAACCTGCTGCCCTTAGATATGGTGAAGAACTAAGGCCCTTTCCGCACCTTACCTTTTTTCGGCGCTGGGGTGCAGGGATCGCATGAGCAGCCTCCAGCAAGAGGCTCTCGTGTCCCCGCTGCTTCAGCTCCGCACAAGCTGCCTGCTCCTGAGCGGGTAGCGTGAGAGCCCCGCCTCTTCCTTCCGCAGCGCAGCCTCGGAGTTTCCCAGGCTGCACTGGGGCAGGAAGCGCGACCGCCGCAGCTCTGGAGGCTCCGCATGCATGGCAAGTGTGCGTGGGGCCCTGGAGAATGCGCAATCGTGCACAATTTTCAGTTGAAAGCCGAAAATGAAAAAGTGCGCGAGTGGCCCCTGCCCGACCCCAGAGCGTCATGTGATTGTGAGTGCATTGTGCAGATCACTCCTCACAATCGTGTGACGCTTGAGGGGCCCTTTCGCATGGCAAATGCCATACGAAAAGGGCCTAAGTTGCAGGAGTTTATCACACAAAGCAGGTAAATCACAGTTACAGCAGGATAATCATGCCTTTGGCTAGCACTTATCACATAACATCATTCCCTTTCTATTGTTCTCTTGGCAGGAGACCATTTGAAAAGTGTTTCTTTTACAATCACAAAAAATCCATTAAATCTATTAAAAGAAATGCTTTCCAAATGGTCTCCCAGAGTAACAGAAGAGGAATGACATCATGTGATGTCCCAGCCAAAGATGCTGTTATTCTGCTGTAATTGCAATTTACCCGCCTTTGTGATAAGCTCCTAAGATTAAATGCAGTATGATCAAGGTGTCATACTGCCAGAGCAATCCATTATTCCAGGTTCGGGATCAATCCTATTGCATGATGTCACTGCTCACCAGCAGCATTTGAAATATTCCTTTTTTCATGCTGTAAATAATCTGCTAATGACTCCCTTTCCCACAACAATCCAGTTAGCTGCAGGAGTGTGGTTTCCTCATAGTGCTTCCTTCCATAGTTGATCCAGCAGTAGGCATGATGTGGGTGTTCCCAAGCTGTCCCTCCCTCAGCTACTCCCAAGGAGATTTCTGGCCAATAACCTTCAGACAAATTCTGAGGTGGGGTGGGGTGGGGTGGGGAAAAGGACTTGGCAATGATGCTGTAATGCAGAGAGAAGATCAGCGTGAGTGATGCTACTCATCCGCAGATGTCGAAAGGGTGTGACCGAGAGCATTAATAATCTGATACCATCACGGGAATGGCCACAGTAGGATTCCAATGGAACAATGCGGTATTACATCATGGTGTAATAAGGCTGTAAGTCTGAATGAAGATTCAAGGGTCATCCCAGCTGCTTTCTGTACAGACAATATTGACAACAAAGAAGGATATTACCTTGTTCTTCACCTTGGACACTTTGAATGGCAAAATGACTAGCCCTAAGCTCTCTAGATCCACAGCCTGTACTATCACCTACCAACACTACATTGGCTGCTTCTCCCACTGCAGCAAGACACTTAAAGCTAAACAGATTCTTCGAGCCGCCAACCTGGCAATTATATTAGTATTTTATATTAGCGCTTCCTTTCCCAAATATTAATGGCTTCCGTTACTTCCATTAAAAGCCACATGAATTAGGGGAACTTAATATTCTTTTAACAAGCCACGTGCATTCTGTTTCTCTGTTAAAAGCCCCCCACAGATTAAGGGAATCATCAGTAAATAATAATAATAGCAATAATAGTAACGATGATGATAATATAATGATTTGAGAGTTGGACTATGACCCCAGCACTAGGTTTGATTCCCCATTTGGCCATGGAAATCCACCGTGACCTTGAGTGCATTACACACTCTCAGTCCCAGAAAATCCCATGACAGGTTCATCTTAGGGTAACTGTAAGTCAAAAATGACTTGAAGGCACACAACAACAACATCAAAACAAACAGAATAAAACTATAAAAGCGATAGCCAGTCCTGCCAGAGGCATACAATCTAATCTTTTTTGAAAATTATCACACCAGATACAGATATAAAAACAGTTCAATACAATTGTAGACCAAGGTATCCAAATAATGCAGTACAATGAAAACTAGCTAACAAAGACATATAATGAAAATAGACAAAATTATAAACAACAAAACAGGAGACAGAGCAGACACACAGTTCACCTGATCACAGTATTTCTCACTATAGTGACATTATATTGATATCTAAATTAAACTATATTTCAAAATTTGCATTTATCCCTATGTCTTCTCTTGCCTTTTTTTTAAATGGGGAAGGGTGTGTACTTTGTTTGGAATGGGATTTGGAGATTAATTGCCTCCTTTTTTTTGGAAATTTATATGCAGTCATGCTGAGGGAAAAAAGCAGAGAAGTGAAGGAATATGAAAAGGAACAGAAGGGGGTATCCTGAAAAGAGTACAAGACTGGCTGATCGGAATCCTCAACCAGGACACTCTGCACTGCAACAATTAGTTAGTTATAGACCCCACTGGTCTCAACTAACTAGCAATGTTTCAAGACTGAAATGTGAAACTGAATGTAGCTTTAGACAGATGGCTTCAGTGTTACTGCTTCAGATTTGTCTTCAGATTTGCTTCAGATTTGTCTTAACTTTAAATGAGTTTTCCAAAGTGCTGAACCTATTATAGGGATAGGGCTATGGCTTAAAATCTATAGCAAATTTACTGCTCCTTTGAGACTGGAACCACCTGCTGGTGGTGATTGTGGTTTCAAAATATATCTTGCTTACTTGTTTGTTTAAATAGTGATATCCCACCTTATGTCCAAGGATTTCAGGGCAGTATATAATAAAATCAATTTGTATAGTTTAAAACAATTTAAAACAAAAATATTAAAGACTAAAAGCACACTAGCCCATTTATAGCACTTAAAGCAGGGCACAGTTTTTTAAAATAATAAAAACCACTTATGTGTGTAAATTTGGATTAAATTAATCACATTCTAAAAGATTTACTAAACAGCCCTATTCTTACTTGTCATTGGGATGACACCAGCATTGGCCTCTAAAGGGAGCATATTCTGGGGTAATTTGAGCACACAATAGAGAAGGTATTTTCAAAACTAAGGGGCCCCATTGGATATTTTGTAATGGATGGTGGCTGGCATTCTGTATTGAAGTTACAGTTCTGTAACCTAGAGCTACAGGTCTGGAACTGCTCTGTATTCAATAGCACTACTTAGCCATGTTGGTGGCACTATTGCCACGACCATAAGTGCTCCCCAAGCCCATCTAAACAGCCAGCAACTGCATTGAGTGAAGGATATCTGCTCAGCTGCCGACTGGGGCACAAGCAGGAGGATGTTGCCAATTCCCTGTGGCCAATGAGTGAGGCTGCAATCAGGAATTGCAACAGAGGTTCTGCTTCTGATTGTCGCAGCGTCACTCACTGGTCAGAGTGGGGCTAGAAACATCTCCATCGGCCCTGATGATCATCTGAACAGACCTCTTTTGCTCAATGTAGCTGCAGGCTGCTTGCGGGAAGTTAGGCCGGGAGACATTTTCGCAAGGGTTTGGGGCACAGAACCCTCGCAAAAGTGGAAAAATCATGAATAACTCCCCCCATGATTCCCCTCCAGAGCTCCCCCCTCCCATTCCTTTGCTTCTGGTCACGGTGCTCCTGGCAGGAAGAAAAAAGACAAGGGACAAGAGTGGAACAGCAGAATGTGCAGCCACGTGGCAGAGAGGATATGCATCCAGCAGTGGGGGGAGGGGGCTTTGCTCACCTAAAAGGAAAAAATGTCCATTTTAAACACAAGCCTTGCAAGCCTGGACTGAGGAATGCAAAGGAATGAAAGGAAGAGGAGGGCAAGCATGTGCCTTGCGAGTAATCAAATTTGTGAAGGTCAAACCCACAAATGTGGAGGGAGGATTGTACTTTGTTACATATTCATAACTAGTTAAGCATCTGTAACTAAGTAGCCAATGTGGAATATCAGCAATTAACTTTAATACTATATTTGCACTAGCTGCCATCCAGGACTAAAGGCTTATAGTTACTGCATTATGGAGAGCAGCAAATCTTACCCCTCCCTTCCACATTCCAGCAATGACAACAGAGATGTTCTTGAGTATATATGAAACCCTATCCTGCACCAAAGATTTCTGCCAAGTCCACCTCCGCATCACTCAGTTTTGCTGAAAACATCTTCTACACCTGCTGTACTGCTTTCATTTACTCTTCTGTAATAGCCACTCCTATGCTGTCTTTGGACTGAAGTGGTCAGTGTGCGGAAACTAGCTGTAAGAGCTTCCTTCTACTGAAACTTAAGAATGCTTAACCTCTTCTGATTGTGAAGTGGACTTTGAAGGAGGGTCAGTCCAGGTAGCCTTAAGACTCTATAAAAGTGTTAAAAGAAATCCTCCAAAAGTGTGTGGCAAGTCAGAGTGTTTTGCAATATGCTGCACCAGCAAGGCTCAGCAGAGTTCCTGTCTCCAATACAGGATTAGGTCACAGTGTGCCTCGTTGCCTGGGATGTTTTGTAAACTATTTTCTGAAATGTAAACAACTTGAGAGATAAGGGGAAAGTGAAAGCTACAGCAAAACCTCTGCGAAGGAGGGGCAAGAAGAAATGTCTTTGTGTGTCAGAAATGCTATAAAATCATTTTGCAAACTGTACTCAGGGCTCTTGACACTTTCCAGTCAAGCAGCCCGGCCTTTTCTTTTAATAAACTCTTTTTCCTTACCTTCATTGGTCTCACTGCCTCTGTGTCTCACTACATAAATGGTGCCATGACTCGGATTTGCAGGCGCTGAGACAGAGAGGTGGCAGTTAGCCTGCTCTAGATTGCCTTGCCTGGAGGGAGGCTTGGCACACGCTCCTCTTCTTGGCACCACCGGCTATTTAGTCGGAAGAATGGGGAAGCCTGTGCTGAGACCACCTGAATGGCAACAGCGACCGGGGAACCTTGGAAATAAAGGAAGGAAACTGAGCCCTGCCTCTGCAGCTGGTTAGAGTCCAGCTGTCACCAGCCCGGTTCGAGTCCAGGAAGTCTGGTTTGAGTCCAGACACTCTGGTTCAAGTCCAGAGTGAGGAAGAGAGAGAGAGGAAACTGGTTTGAGTCCAGCAGTTGGTTTGAGTCCAACTGAAGAAGTGTGCTGTCAGAAGATAGAAGACCTAGGCAAGTAGACCCTGGTTCAGTCAGCTCTGGTTTAAGTCCAGAGAAGGTAGCCCCACTCACTGCAGAGTGGAAGGGGGACCTGATCACTCCCCAACCTTGAGCAGGCCCAAGTACTCAGCACACAGGCTGGGGAAACTGCCTTGCTCTAGTTGACGGGATGGCGGGAGGCAGGGAAGTGTGTGTGTGGTGTGCAAGTTGTGTTTTGTCTAAGCGTGTCTGGCCATTGCGGTTCCTGCTACTTGCCGTTGAGTGTCTGGGAGTACAGGCCAGTGGCGTTGTGCGTGTGTGATATTCCTTTCGTGTTGGCTAGTGAGACCCCTTCACTCACTAGCCACCCCTTTTTCCTTTTGTGTCTGTCCTGATCTTAGCTGGGAAGGACATGGGTGGTGGGGAAGCAAGACTTGCACCCCCTTACAGTGTATGCTGAAGAATTTCAAAAAGGGCTTCAGTGGAGATTATGGTGACCCTCCCATGATTCCCCAGCAGTTGCAAACTTGGTGTGAACTTTGTGCTTCAATTTATGTTGGAAAAAAAACTTCCAAGGAAGGGTTAAGTAGAGGCGTACTGGTTTGGGGTAACAAAGAAACACTGCTTTAATGCTTTAATGTATGTAATGCAATGTAAGGTAAGGTAATGAAATGTATGTATGTAGGAAAGTTCCAAGATTTGTGTGTGCAAGCAAAGCGACATTCCTTTCCTTTCTCCTGTGCTCAAAGCCACTCAGGCTCCCAGATCTAACCCTATAGTTGCTGTTTTTGAGCCAGAAGTTCATTTAGCCAAGACACTGGTAGAAATTAAGTCAGTATGTTAATGAGGAAACAGACCTTAGATGTTATTGAGAAATAGTGAGACGACAATGCAAAATTAGACTCTTCCTTCTGAGCTCTAAGTAAATGCACATAGAACTTTGGAAACGTCAGGAATCCCCTTGCACCTCCCTGCTGAAAGGAGAAATAGAAAAAACCTTGAAAGACAATGCCGCCTCCTACTCTTGAGACGGAGGGAGTGAGAAGCTGGGGCTGGCAGTGGGAGTTTGAATCCAAGAAACTTCAGCCATCCCTTAAGTCGCTCCATTTCCCTGCAGCCCCGGGAGAGAAACCTTTGTTTGTGGATGTTACGCATGTTGAGTTTTTGAAGAGATGTGATAAGTGAAAGGTAAATAGAATGAGGAGATATTATATAAAGAAAGGACAAAGAGAGTCAAGAAAAGTTAAAGAATGTTGATTACTGAGATTAATGGGAAAAGTAAAGGTGGTTTAAGGCATGTTGAAGAAAGTCTGTGTAAGTAGGATGCGGGAAAGAGAAGTGTTAAAAGGCAGGGGGGCTGCGTCAGGGTGAGTTCACGCAGCATGAGAAGTGAGGATGTTTAGGCTTTCTTTTGGGATGATAGAGAGTACAGAGCCTAGCCTGAACAATAGCAACAACAGCAATAATAGATGTGCTTAATATTTCCAGTAAAAAGAAAATTTAAAGGGAAAGAGGTATGGATAAGTGACTGATGAACACTGCAAAACTTTTGGTAATTGAAAATTGGTTGTTTAACTTTCTCTTCTTGTAAGACACTGATGCAACTCCTGTTCCTGTCTCCTATCTCCTGTTCCTAAAAGCTCTGAGGTTCAGGTTAACCCTTGAGGGAACCAGGGAAAGAGAATAGTGAGGAAGATTCCTGTTTCCAATGAACTGGCAAACTCATTAAGCCAGGAGGCTTGGCAAAATAAGAATAAGAATCCTGTTAGTGTGTGAATGAGAAAACAATTTTTTTAGACCAGGCTGAAGGGGTTGCAAGGCACTGAAAGGGCACAAGACAGTACAAGATTAAAAATCATCCCAGCCCAGTTTGGTTTTCTAGTAATACTCTCTCATGTCTTAGAAAAAGGGAAGAAAGGAAATTCTGCCTCAGTGAAGATTTCATGGGCTGGCAATTTGCAACTTCCATTCATTCACCCCCGTGCCTCTTCTTCTATGCTGGGAAAAGCCTGCTCTGCTACTAAACAGAAAGAGAGGGCAACTTTAGAAATGGATGATTTTTGGATTTTCTTTTTTGGAGGAGGAGATAGATTTATAAAAGGCACACCTTGCCTGAATATGCTTCCAGCGGTGACTCTTCAGGAAAACAGCTAGCCCCCTTGCCTCCAGGGGAGGATGGAAATGACGGCAGATGTGGAGAAGCCTGGGGAGTGAAAAAGCAAGAAGCAGCAGGAGGGTGAAGCTGACAGGGGAGGCGGCCAAAGCAGAGAGCACAGAGGAGGCTACCCCCCCATGCAATCACGCCTGCTCTTAATTCCAGCTTGTCAGACCCAAAAGGAGGGATCCACTCCTCTTCCTTAGCTATGGAAAAGGCTAACAAGGCAGTGCTAGAGATCCGGCTGCAAAGCCCCAATGGGCACCATGTGGTAGAAGAAAGAGGGAGTCGGGGGAATTGTGCTTGGAGAACAGCTCTAGCAGCAAAGAGCTGAGAGATTTGCAAACCAGCAGGATTCCTTGCTAGCTTCTATAAAGGCACTGAAGGAGAGAGAAGCAGGGCTGAGAGATAGGAATCTGACTATCTGACTGTAAAGGCTCGACGAACCAAGGCCAGCTGACAAGGGCAGACTGAGGAAAAGGTTTTGTCCCTCATCCCACAGACAGAGAAGGGCAAGGGCTTGGAGTTGTGACGTCCTGGAGGCAGTTGGCAGCAAGAGCATGAAGAAAATAGGAGTCCCAGAGGCAAGGCAGTCCAAAACTGTGAGGGAGCGCCCCCACCAGAGCAGCAACTGGAAAGGCTCCCGGGCGCACCCCCAGCAGGCTAAGGGAGGTGAAAGGAGCACCCCTACAAGCGAAGCATCCCTCCAGGCTGGAAGTGGGACTGCAGCTGAAGGACTCTGAGAAGACGGGAGAAAGGGAAGAGTTGAAGGCTGTGAGACAGCTAAGTGACCCACGACAGCCCTGAAAGGCCCACACCATATAGGCTCAAACAACAGACCTCCATTTGTCCACCAGATCATCCAAGATTAAACCACTGTTCAAGGAATCACCTGGGAGAGCCACAGTGTACCTGAAGACCTCAGAACTCAAGAAAAGTGGAGAGGATGAAACAAAATCCTGAAGATACAGTAGTTCAACATGTATGGCCCAGACAATAGCCCTGGCTATATTTTTGGACTGGATGTCACCACAGGGCAAGTGGTACGATACCACCTACTTAGTCCAGTATATAGAGGCTATTCACTTTTACTTCATGTGCAGCCCACAACAGAAAGACCAGGAGTGTTTTTGTTCTTCCCAGAACCCCATATGATAGGCATAGCACACCTCCCCTTTTTAGCCCAAGCTACAATTGTACTCAAAATAGCTACAACTCAAATACACTTTGCTGTATTTAACTGACTTCCTCAATAAATGGTGAGGAAGGGGATGGTGATAAGCAAGCAGATGTGCCCATCTTGACTCCAAGACTTGAATAAAAAACAAACACATGTGTTATCTGGCATAATACCAAAATTGCAAAATGCTATCCTTCATATCTCCCACAGAGATCACAGGCATAAGATTAGGGTAATGTTTTACCTAGGACAGGCACTACACAACATGGCCTGGCCTGGGAGAAAGAAGCAGTTGGATATTACGGACTAACCTTGTGGCACAGAGCCTCAAATTCTCTCCCAACTGGAATGTGGATTTTTTGCCAAAAGCAGCAAAGGTAAGTAAACTCAGACTGGCCATATCATGACAAGGCATGACTCACTAGAAAAGACAATAATGCTTGATAAAGTGGAAGGCAGTAGGAAAAGAGGAAGACTGCATTATAGATATATAGACGCAATCAAGGAAGACACATCCCTGTATCTGCAAGATGGTTGATGACAGAGTGGCTTGGTGGTCTCTCATCGGTAAGGTCACCAAAGCTTGAGGTCAACCTGATGGCAGTTAACAACAAAGGGTACTGGTGCAATTTCACTACATTTTGGGGTCTATGGTCTGTACCCTACCCTTCAACATGAAAATCATGAGACATGTGACCAAGAAACATCAAACTGTGATCAAAACGGCAAAAGTGATTAATGATCACATGCTAGGAGAAGCGGCAGCAGTTTGCTTTTGTCTGAATTGCTAAGATTCTGCTCCTTCCTCTCCGTTCCCCACTGCTGAGTTAACTAAATGCAGATTACTTTAACCCTATGAATTCAGTTTCTAGCAACTGAAGTAAGCCAAGGACAACAGGGGAAAGAGTAAGAAAGGAAGGAAAACTGAGTCGTAAAAGTAGCTGAACAAGTGGGTGCAGGATTAATCAGGTCCTTTCAAATCCGTACAGCAGGAGGGCATGCTGTTTTAGTTCCAGAAGGGCCCTTTTTAAAAACAAGGAGTGAAATAGAAAATTGATTTCCTGGTAATTTTACCAATGAAATGAAATGAAATGAAATGAAAATTGGGGTTTGGAGTGTGGGGGGACACAGTGAAGGAGTATGGCCTGAAAAGGTCCCATGGAGAGTTAATGTAACTCCCTAGCCCCTTCACCATTGCCCATTTTTAAAAAGCCAAGACATTAACAGGACAATCCCTTTATTATCCAAGAAAAATTACAAAATAGTTAGCAAAGTGGCTGTGTTTTGAGTCTGGGTGGTATAATTAAACAAAAGTAGCAAAGGTGAATGTGTTTCAGGAAGGTAATATATGTAACAGTAATTTCAGAATATTGTTTCATGGTTGGTGATATTGTATGTATGGGATGAGGGAATGAGGTGGCAGTGTGGAAAGGGGATCTATGTTACAGGTTTGTACTGGAGTCTCCAAAATGGGTGTGCAGAACTTGGATAGGGAGCAATTTTCCTCTTTCTGTCCCATAATACTAGAATCCTTGCTATCCACTGCAACTGAATTGTGACTTTTCATCTCCCAGCTTTATATGTGAATGGAGTAGAGAGAGAAACGTAGCCCATCATGTCCACTTTGGGGCAGCTCATTTCTCCTGGCTGTATCGGAAGGAAAAATAAGTCATCAATCTCCCCTATTGGTTGACCTGAGAAGACCAAGCACCATTTGGCTCCTTTCCTCCTGCAGATAACTGCTATACCTGCTCCCTATTTTTATTTAAATCCTTTGGGTAATAATACAAAAGATCCACGTCTGCTCCTCTTTCTTTCTTTCTTTCTTTCTTTCTTTCTTTCTTTCTTTCTTTTCTTTCAACATGCCTTCTTCCTTTCCTATTGTATCTCACATATTATAAGACGTTATTTTGGAGTGCATGTTACCAGTGACGTTCCTTAACTGCTTTAACAGGACAAAAATAACATCAAAGACTGTATTACCAAATTGTGTGTGTGTGTAGGAATAATCTACTATTTTTCAAATTTGCTTTTTTACCTGATTTTCCTTCTAAGCTTTGTTAATGGTTCTGCCTTGTTGCTCTACTGATTTTAGTAGTGCAGACTGCTGTAGGTGTCTTTTATGATAGGAACAGGAGAGGAATAATACCGAAACATTCTAAGGCATAATTAACATTCAGTATTAATATGTTAATATTCATTTGTGTGTGTGTGTGCATGCAAGTCACCTGTTCACTTATGGTGACCCCATTAATTTCACAGGGTTTTCTAAGGCAAAGAATACTCAGGGGTGGTTTTGTTAGTTCCTTCCTCTGAAATATAGCCTACAGCACCTAGTATTCATTTGCTGTCTCCCAAATGTACTAAGTACTAAGCAGAGCTGACCCAAGATCAGATAGGATCTGGTGCCTTTCCAGTATTTAAGTGCCGTTAATATTCCTAGCCACCACTTATGATATCCATAAGAATTCCTTTAACCTGCTCTGCTTTCCCCCTCAATTATATTACCTTTTTCTGATATTGTTGCAGAATGCAGTCATATATACTTAGTTCATCCACTTCCTTAAATAGTACTAGAACTGATCTTTAATACCCTATTTTAACACACTGACTTAGGGTCAAGAGTGCCTCTGTGATCTAAGTATCTTACAAGGAGGAGTGGGTACATACAACCCGAATTATAATCCTAGTGTCTGTCATTGAGGAGTCTATAATTATATCATGATACTGTATAATGCAGAAAGTTATGCTGCCTGAGCTGAGGCAGCTGTCAGGGTTTGTACCTTTTATTAGTACTCTCGGCATGTACAACTTGTGCAGCTTTAACCACTAACTGTTTCTAAGAGTGTACATTTACACTTGCTGTTTCCTGCAGTGTCGATAATGTTTTATGGGGGAAAAAACTAAGTGATTTAGGAGAAAAATATAACTGAAATATATTGCTAGGTAATAACACATACATTGATGAAGTCTCATTCAATCACACTAACAGTGTTAAAACATATTACTGAATTAAATATTTAGATAATGAAAGACAGTTTGTTGTCTGAATTAATCAATCAGTCAAAACAAGGTATCTTAAAGCAAGATACATTTTAGTTCAATTCTGCCAATGACTATTCTGATCAGTGGACAGAATATATCACTTATATACCTAGTAATAGGCACACATTACAAATACCATGGACTGCCAGAAAGACAAGTAAATGAGTCTGAGAGCAAATTACACATGACTCTCACTTGAAGTCAAAATGATAAAACAGAGGCTATCATACTTTGGACATATCATGAGATTACACATCTCACTGGAAAAGATGACAATGTTTGATCAAGTGGAAGACAGTAAGCCCATTCTAGACTCCTTTGTCAATCCTGTAAGAAACCCATTATGGCTTTGTCAATGCACCTCCTTCAGGGTATAAAATAGAGTACATGAACCCTGGGGCTTCCGCCCCAGCAAACTGTAGTATATTGGGCGTATTATGTTGCATGTGGTACCTCAGACTCTTATTCCTCTATGCTACCCTCAGGTGCTGTCTGAACCATTCTGCTGTGACCCCTTCCTTCAGGACTGGTAACTGTCACCCTTTCCACCTAAGCTCTCTCTGTCCAACCTTTAACATCTCACTTTCTGATAGCTTTATATAGTTCTTGAGAGTGTTTGATTTCTTCTATGTTAAATAAAATACTTTAACTTTTAAATGGAGTGCTCTCTAAGTACTAGTATACATAGGTGAAAAGATCCTGCCATTACCCTCCTCTAGCAGGCCTCCTTTGACGTATAATTCCCCAATGTTCTAAGGAGACGCTGGCATTGCAAGTAGACCTCAAAGTCCCCCACCTCTTAGGGTAACACGCTTCAAGTGGACTTCCACTTATGGTAACACTTGGAGTAAGGATCAATCAAGAGTCCTAGTCATCAACTGTCCTAAGTCTGCAAGACTCTTGGCTTATTCTCATTCATAGTGTTACTATAAGTAGAAGACCATTTGAGGACACATAACAACAACATAAGCATATTATATGATGTGCATAAATAATATTTTTATATAAAAATAGCAACTTCAGCTCAGTACATACTGAAGAAATGAGGCCAAGCACCCTAAAGATTCTTACTTCTATGCAAAATGGTTAGGATCAGGCTACTTGTTAATTATAAATGTTCCATGTTCATGATAATCAGCCTTTGTTCAAACAGATTTTAACAACTCTTCCATTTAGAGTTTCTAAAAGGATTACAGCAAAAACACTTTCTCACATCACTGACCGCAGGACATATCTGTCCACAGGGTCACTGTTGGCCATACCTATGTAAGTCAGTAAAATGTGCTCTGAAGCTGACTTTTCAGGTCTTCAACATTGGCAGATGCCGATTTACTATTTCCACAGCCTCACTGTAGACAAAAAAGACAACTGGAGCTGGTATCAGCCATGTGCTGATGACACCAGCGTTAACTCCACTGATGACCTCCTTCTATAGTTTCTTAAAAGCATTAAAGAGCATGAAGAATAATAAAGAACCTTGCAAGAGTCCAAAGTGTAAATGCTGTGGAGTCAAGGAAAAATCCCTCAGCACCATCTTCTGGAGATGGCTGTCCAGGTATCAGTGGAACCACTGAAAAGCAGTGTTCCCCACAGTAGCATCATATAGTTTTTTCAGAAGGATATTGTGGTAAATAGTACTAAAAGCTCCTAGAAGACCAGGAATCCTAAAAGAATTGTATTCCCTTATCTCTCTTCCATTAAAGGCCTATGAGATGATCAAAGAAGGTTCAGTGTGAAAACCAACCCTACACTATAATTCAAAGGTAGATAAAAATCTGATTCATCCAAGAGTGGACAGAGCTGGCCAGCAACCACTTACTTGAGCATCATGCCCAGGAAGGGAATGTTAGCAACTGGTTGCTAAGATCTTGGTCCAAAGAATATTTTTTCAGGAGTGACCCACCCTCTCTATGAAAAAGTTACTACCTCCTGGACCCAGCTAAATGTTAGACATAATAAACAAACAGGCAGAATGGATGAGCACACAAATGTTTAAGTACATTGTCTGCATCTTCAGGTCCTAAAACCTTAATGTCATCCAGGATTAGATGGTACCCTGACAACTAAACCTAGTTTAACCATGTACACATCATGGCAGACAAGAGCAGCTTCGTATTCAAAATGTCTCACAGATCCATTACAGCATCCAGTCAAGGATTCCATGATAGACAGTTGGAAAAAGGTCACAAATCATGCAAGAAAGCTCCACCCAGTGACATTGTGAGGATGCAACAGTAGTGGAAAAAATATTCCCTTTCCCCTCTCAATAACAGAGTCAACTCACTAATGACCTCCAGTATATCCAACTGGACTTGTTAAAAGATCTCTTCTGCTTGCATTCAAGATATCTCATAACCTACTTCATCAATCAGAGGTATATCACAGAGACATACAAGCTCTGTTCAGTGGGAGAGGTCATTTGGGAACAAGTATGCCAACTATGCAGGTCATCTCTATGTTCCATTCTGCTATGTCAGCATTCTACTACTTCATTTCCCACCTGACATCTGTAAGCACTTTGTCTTAAGCAAACATGAGTGAAAAACAAACCTGGAAAGTAGTCCTGTGAATTGAGATCTTTATAGTTCTCCTTGAAAATTAACTAGAACTCTTGTAACCCACTCCCCAAAACTTGGTAAAATTCATACTGTTAGTATGTGAAGTTCGCACATTAGTCCTTGCATTTTGTGGCCATTCACATCATATTTACATAGCCCTGGCTTTTTTCAGGAACAGGCCTAGCTTCTTTCAGGAACATAGCCTGCTGACTTTCCATTTTACTCATAGACTCAGATTTTAAAAAATAAAGTTTTAACAGTTTGAAAAACGTAAGATTTCAACATCCATCTCTAAGTGCTTTGAGTATATGGGAAACAGAACGAGAACACTAACTCTACCCCCTCCATGCCTGTTTCCATCATCATAATCTATACATGGAGGGTGACTTTTTGAAAATTTGCATCCTGAGAAATCAGGGTTCCAACTCAAACAGAGAACCTCTTAAGATAAATAATGCACTCCTCTTCAGAAAGTTGCTATCCACATGTAGAATTCTGGTAAGAAAAACATTCTAGGAGTATGGTCTTCCTTCCTATTTCATATAGGACAGTCAATGGAAAGTCCTTTCTCTGGGGACATCCTATAGTTGAAGGGCTGACCAATCCAAATCTGGTTGAAAAATAAAAGATCTTAAAGAATAGAAACTTGTGCTCATCAACAATATCTGGACAGGAATATGTACAGGCAAAAAGATCATGGTTTTCCTCAATTCCCCAGTTTTTACAAACAAAAGGTTTTAAGTAATGCTTAATAGTAATTGTTTCAACATAGTTTACCAATGAAAAGCAAAACATGCACACACAAATTATTTAAATACGTAACTTACCCTTCACAGATGCTGAGTAGGTTGAAATGATGCATGGGAAAAGCACAGTAAGAAGAATCATATCTGGATCTTTTAAGCTGTAAACTCTAATACTATGAAATACTGTTAGGCTATTGAGAAGTGAACTGCTCAGACTGGAGTGCAGCCTGAAAGAGGGCTTCTGAATCTGTCACAATAATGTTTATCTAGATGTAGTAAGGGTCAGATTCCAAACTCCACACTTGGGTACTAAGTTCGTTGAAGATCTTTCCAGTTAATTATTAAGGACTGAGTGGTATTCAGAAGTTTTATTGTTCTCCTTAGCTTTCATTAATATAAAAAGTCATGGTATTGCATGCTGGCCTTCACCAGCTCCTTGAATATATAGTAAATATCACAGGTAAGGTTACACATAATGGTGGACAAATACTCCTCTGTTCACACTTACTGACTCCCCTATTGCCTCTGTATTGCATAGCATTATTTGTCTAACAACAGGAAAATATGTGGGCCAACAGTATCCTTTCAGAATTACATTTGTCTGCATTTTCTCCCACTTCATACATATCTTTCTGTAGCTACTACTAGTTAAAAATCATGTATAACCATCTTATCTCACTCCTTATTTGTAATAAAAAGCTCCCCCCAACAAAAGTAGTTTTTAAGTAGCAGCAGAATTCCTGAAAAGCACATTAAGGTCAGGTGAAGCTGTATTCTGCATGTCATACTAATGACATTTAGGCTGGAATCCAGAGCTACTTCAGGAATGCTGGGTAGGAATTTCAACTTTAAAAAAAGTGTAAACAAGATAATCTCCCCTGCCTTATGCCATTTGCAATGTGATTTTTAAAAAAAGTACACAGAGTGAGCAAGTATGTATCATGAGGATTTGCTGCCCAAGAAGCACAAACTTTCACACCAGAGAGTGTGGCATCTGTCCTTTAAGGCAGGCCAGCATTATTATCCCAGTTGTCAATCACGATGGTGCACAGAACACATGAAGAAAAAAGAGCTTTCCAAATGCATGGAACTTAAATATCCGGGATGTTAAAGATAAGATTCCAAACCTATACAGTGGCTCCTCCACTTTTGTGAGGGTTCGAGGTGCAGGACCCTGGTGAAAGTGGAAAAACTGTGAATAATTCCTCATCACAGTCCCCTCCCATTCCCTTCTGGGGCTCCCTCCTCCTATTCCCTTGCCTTTTGCCCTGGTGTGTGCATGCCAGGGCCAAAGGTAAGGGAATGGGAGTGGGGAGCTCCAGTGCGGTGAAGGCACACATATATCTCCCCCCAATTCCCTTGCCTTTTGCCTTGGTATGCATTCTCAATGCCAGGGCCAAAAGCAAGGGAATGCGAAGGGGGAGCTCCAGAGGGGAGAAGGCATGTATGTGCCTCCCACAATTCCCTTGTCATTTGCCTGGACATGCGTGCTCAGCACTGAGGCCAAAGGCAAGGGAATGGGAGAGGGCGTTCTGGAGGGGAAAAGAAAGGCGCATGTGTGCCTTGTGCCCCATTCCCTTGCCTTTTACCTCAGGAAGCGTTCTTGGTGCTGTGGCCAAAGGCAACGGAATAGGAGGAGAGCACTGGACACAGAGAAGGAAGGTGTGCATATATGTCTCCTCCTCCATTCCCTTGCCTTTTGTCTGGGAGCACTTGCCTTCCTTCTCCTCACCCAGCAAAACGCAAGAAAGGAGAATGGGGGGGCATATATGTGCCTCGTAAATAACCAAATTTGCGAGGGTCAAACCCTCAAATGTGGAAGGAGGAATGTAATTGTATATGGGGTAACGTACAGAAGATGCATCCAACCTTCTGTCTTTTTCTTTACAGAGCTCCTAATTTGTCTCCTGTTGCCCGCTCATTACCAATCAACATTTTGGACTGGAAGCACAATGTGTATCAGTGTGCTGCTTGTGTTGATAGCTGGAAAATTCCTATTTTTGACTTAAGCCTCCGAGTCTCACAGCCAGTACATACAAATAAGTAGCCTTTCTTTTTTCTTTATTTCTTTAAAAAAAAAATACTGAGGTAGAATATATTTTTTTCTTCTGCAGTCAACAGCAACTTCAGGAAAGTAAGTGAAATCAGGAAAAGGTGTTAGGGAAAGGGTTAAGCCCACTTCTCCAAGTGCTACAACCTCAACACATTCACGAAGTTAATTTATGACATTTTCTGCACTACACTCTTATAGCGTGATTATTCCACTTTCAACATCCTATGGAATCCAGCCGGCCCCTCCCTAAACTGCAAACCCCAGGATTCCATAGGATGTTGAAAGTGGAGTAATCGCACTATAAGAGTGTAGTGCGGAAATGGCGTATGTGAAGAAAAGAACATTTAGATATAATAACTTACTGACAACCTGTTGGATCAGACTAGACTCGTATAGTGTAGTACCCTGTCTCTCACAATCGCCTACCATGTAACTATGGAAAGCTCAAAAACAGGACATATACAGGTATACCAAGAAAAGGTATCCTTGATTTTACAGGCAGCCACTCTGAAATGTCACATCTAGTTTGGTCTCAAGGTATTGGGCAACTTCACAGAATTCTAATGCAATAAATCTCCTATATATCAGAAATGACTATGTCATGAAACAGATCCATAACGAGTTCCCAGAGAAGACACAGGGTCATATTTCTAGGATGAATTTGCTATCCAATTAAGTAAAGGCAATTATTATCTTTGATTTGAAGAAGGACTCTCTTCCTGTACACTTCAATAAAGCCTCGTTGGCCAGTGCTCCAGGGTTAAAGTACTACCAGTGTCATACATTTCCAGAGTCCAAGCCATAAAAGTCCTACCATTATCACTTAATGAAACTAATTATGCTTCCTTTGACCAAACTGGGTTCAATAAAGCATCCTTATTCTGTTCTTCACACAAAGCAGAGTACTTTTAGTAGGCTAAATGTCACTCACAAATCTCTCATTTCTTTAAAATTGTCATTCCAGAAATGTTACTCTAAACAGCTTGTCCAAGTGATGCATTCTTTTTCAGCCAAGCAGAAATAAAACCTTACTCAGAAGGCAAATTTCCATTCAGCTGTGTATCTCTTGAAGTCATAGTTCTCCCTATCTCAATTCATATACGGATTTGGAGATGACCACTCCTATTATTTTATCTAAAGTATAAATGGGGGGGGGGTGGTATTAAATGAATGATACAACATTTATTTTTTTACAGACATGTAGCCACTCCAAAAACAATAATCACAGAATGTGAAAAGTGAAGAAATTCATATTAAGAATGGTACTGAATATATACCATTAATCATAGAATGATTATTATTATTAATATCTACAATATTACAATCTATTATAAAAATAATGCACTATCAAAAAACCTGAAAAACCAAATATTCCTATAGCACATAGTAGGAAATCAAAAACAAATGTATTTTAGGAGTGAAAGAGAATGTAAAGCTGAAACCAATGTGACCTATGTAAACTGTTGGGATTTATAAGAAATAGATCACTTGGCTAGAATAAACATTTGCTTGGTTCACATTTACATAAACTAGATAAATATGTTTATTCCTAATCTGTATAGCTTCATTTTATAATGTCTCCTTTTGTCATATTGCAGTAATTTTAATATAGTTCCATACAGTTTAATACAGTTCCAAGAAAACAGTAGATTAGGAAAGATGAGTTGCATAACATACTTGGTATCTAATCAGACAATAAAACTACAGAAGCATATGCCAGCTTGGACATTTAAGATCAACTGTTATTATAATAGGCCATTTCCACACTATGCTGTTATAGTGCGATTATTCCACTTTCAACATCCTGTGGAATCCTGGGGTTTGCAGTTTAGGGAGGGGAATTTAGAATTCTCAGCCAGAGAGCTCTTTGGCTTCAGTAAACTACAAACCCCAGAATTCCATAGAATGTTGAAAGTGGTCATATTTAGCAACAGCAATAGGCTAAATATAGTTGAAAAGGACAGGGTTAAGAATGTAACAAAAATATAATCAATATGATATATAACATGTGGAATAAGCGTATGATGATAAAGGATCTGGAAAGAAATAACAATGTAAGCTATTTCATTGTAATGTTTTCTCTTTCACTTTTATGTTAATCACGTGGTGTTATGTTTGTTCGTTTTTCTTTATAATTAATAAAAAAATTTAAAAAAAGAATGTTGAAAGTGGAATAATAGTACTATGACAATGTAGTGTGGAGATGGCCATACTGTCTGGTGGAGTACCTGGTCCTAAAATATTTGGTAATAATGTAAATTTAGGGACACGTACAAGACTATACTCAGTCGTGTTAACAGCATATGAAAAATAGGTGTATCACCTCTTTCCTTTGCTTACAATCACCTCTTCACAGATAAAAATTGATTAATTCCGTGCATATGTATCTGCAAGCTAAAATGGATTGCCTGGATCCATTCTAATCTGAGTTCAGGCCTGGTTATAGGACAGAAACCACCTCGGTGATCTCGGTCAGTGACTAGTACTGGGAGCTGTACAGGGGAAGCACATCCCTGTTGGTCCTCCTAGATCTCTCAGTGACATTTGATACCATTGATCATGACGTCATTCTGGACCATTTGGCTGATACAAGGGGCACTGTTCTGCAGCGGTTCCAGTCTGTTTTGGCTGAATGTTCCCAGAATGTGGTTCTGGAGACTGTAGTTCAGTCTTTGGCCACTAGCTTGTGAGCTCAGTAATGTCTATTATACTTTTTAATACAGGTATGCCTCAGTTAACAAAGGCCCCTTCCACAGGATCCGGGATCTCGGCAGTGTCCTGCAGTGTCCCAGGAAGAGAGCGTGACAGAACACCCCCCCCACATCGGCTGCCGGTAGGAATGGAGGAAGTGCAAGGGCCACACCTCTTCCTTCTGCAGAGCAGCTGGGCACTGCCTCAGGCTTTGCTGGGGCAGGAAGCGTGGCCATTGTGCTTCCTGACCCACCACAGCTCAGGGTAAGTGCGGGAAGCCTGCGTGATCGCCAGTCATTGAGAGAACCCATCAATGATTCGAGGCACGATCATGCCACCTGGGGACGGGAGAATGACAGGATATGGATGATGTGGTGATAGGTGTTGCCCAGGACTTGTCCTCCTGTCCCCAATGCGAGGCACCAACACACTGTGGAAAGGGCCAAAATCTCTGACAAAAAAAAGCTCTTTTACAAAGTCTTTTTATGTCTATCCAGTCCCGATCTTCCTCATCCTCTGTCTAGCTGGAGGTTTTTGTAGCAATATCTGCGCTGGGAGGATGGTGAAGGAGGGTGGGTTGGAGGCACACTGACATTGAGTGTTGGATTGCAGCAGCATGTCAGCAATAAACAAAGCAAAAAGTTTGTATTGGGAAAGAACGGGATTCTTCTCTAGCCAACCTTACTGCAGCTGTGAATGTCTGCCTACAACAGGCAAGATAAATACTGTCTTCAGAATCCCTTACTGAGCATCCTCCCTCAGCATAGCTTGTTGGAAAACTGTTACTTGACTGTTTCTTTTATTTTACTTTTAAAAAGAATTTTGAAGCATTTCACAGGCATTTTGACACCATTTTTCAAGTTTTGTGTTATCATTCCTAGTGGTC
Source organism: Iguana delicatissima (assembly GCA_948472985.1). Classification (NCBI taxonomy): domain Eukaryota; kingdom Metazoa; phylum Chordata; class Lepidosauria; order Squamata; family Iguanidae; genus Iguana; species Iguana delicatissima. Next base: position 122,162 of record CAOKZL010002531.1, read on the forward strand.
TTTCTAGTAATTGAAAGGCACAAGCAACAAAACAAGTTACTATACGGAGATGTTATTAATTCATTTATTTAAATTAAGTAGGCAATGAACTGCTACACTGCCACTGTAACATATGTCAGAAGAAGTAAATTTCTGACCTCTGCCACTTAATCAGATATTGGGAGGTTTTCTCTCATGTACAGAAGGCAGAGCAGGGCTGGGCCAAGAGTGGCCCTCCAGGTGTTGCTAGACAGCAACTCCTCACAGTTACCTATCTGGCCACGGGAACTAAAATTCAACACCTGGAGGGCTCCATCGTTCTCACCCCCCAGATGCAGAAAACGGTTACAGCTCCATCCCAATAATAACACCACGATTTGGACTTTCTCCCTCTTGAAGGATATTCAGCTGACTTCCTTCTAGGCGAGTTTTACGTATTTGCATGTAATAGACCTTGATTTTAAATCACACGCGCTCATATGCCACGCTCGCTCCTCACCTTGGGAGTGGCATATTACGATTTTCATTTTTAAAAAAATCTATTCTTACCTGAAAGATCTCCAATTTCACAATACTGATTAATTAAAAAAAACCAGTATAAGTTATATTTAGGCCATTTCCGCACTAGACTGTTATAGCGCTATGATTCCACTTTCAACATCCTATGCAATCCGGCCGGCCCCTCCCGAAACTGCAAACCCCAGGATTCCATAGGATGTTGAAAGTGGAATCATAGCGCTATAACAGTCTAGTGCAGAAAAGGCTTGAAAGTACTGCAAAGACGGCAGCGGGGGAGAAGGCGGAACCTTTTGCGTCATCTCGCCTATTCGGAGCTGGTTACGTCATTAAGACGCGCCGCTGCTGAGTCGTCGACACCGGCGGCGCATGCGGGGTGAGTTCGGGCGACGGCGAGGGGTCGTCGCTCGTTGGCGGTTGCTGTCCCAGCGCGGCTGGGACTATAGGTAGGTGCTGGGCTGGGCGCGTCTGTTGTGAGCAGCGCGGGGAATTGTGTTTCCTCCACACACATTTAATCTCGGTGTTTATTTAATCTCACGAGGAGGAGGAAGAAGAATGAGTTCTTCGCAGCCTCTGGGAGACAAAACCTTTCTTTGCCGCCTTTCTAAGGCGCCCTGTCGTCAGGAGCATTGGCAGGTTTTCAGAACAGCAGAGAGGACCGCTCGCAATGCGTGACATGCGAGCGAGGTGGATACATCCTAAAGTCGCTGATTTTTTATTTTTATTGTTTTGCTGTCGCGTTTATTTATTTATTTGGGATAAATATGAAAGATTTATGGGATAGCGCTGATTTCAGGAATCTTTGGGGTGATATTGAGATGGCGAATATGGACTTTTGAGAATAAGGATAAAAGACGCAGGTGCTAGAGTTCTCTCTGTTTGTCTGACAGACAAAGATTTGTGAATTGCTTTTTTTTGTTGCCTCTCATGTGGGAGAAAGTCGGGTCAGAAGGTGGAACGGTACAAGAGAATGTACGATGTATATCATAATAATGTATAATTTCTTTTTCTTCTTGATGTAATGAGTGTTAATGTTACTATATTAATATTTATTAATAAAAAATAAAGTCGGTATTAACAAGTTTTCTGTTCAGCCTAAATATCAAATGGAAGTATTGACTTCACTTAACCTAGCCATGTATTTTTCTGGAAAACTAATGTATTGTCTGCGTTAATACATTCCATGAATTTTTCTGTTGTTTGTTTTTTGAAGGAGCCACAACGTAAAATACAGGACATTTTTGGGGCATCTTGTTCAGTCTGTATAAAAGGGAGTGGTCCTTAACCTTCAAAAAGCGGACATTCCTTATAGTAAGGGGCATCTGCTAGGCCTATAAGGGACAAAGTTTCTGATCTTCAGTAAATGACATCCGTTATTTGAAAAAGGGACACCTGGCAACACTAGTTGTCACAGAACAAGTTTCTTTAAAAAGTTCTGAGCTAAAATCAAAAAGCTTGGTTGTGCAAGTTAGTTGCAGTGCAAAACTGCCAAGCATCTTGCAGCATCCTTGGGTGGCCATATATGAAAAGGGTTGGGCTCCTGTATCTTTAATTGTTATGCAGCAGAACCAATCTCAGCGCATAGGAGTGCTGTCCCCTGTTATGTGGTCAGCCTATTGTAGAGGCTTTGTTATGTGACATAAGCTTTTCATTTGTATGCCAGTGATTATTTCTGTGGAAGCAAGATGAGTTGGTCTTCAGTGGGATGTATTAAAATTGGTAGGAATAATGGGAGTTGCCATAGGAAATAGTCTGAGTGTTACTTGGCACGGTGGGATTTCCTGCAAGCTGTAGTGGTGGTGTGCCTTCAGGTTGTTTCCATTTTATGGTGACCCTAAGGAAACCAAGCAAGCATTTGAACCCTGGTCTCTCAGAGTCCTAGTCCAACACTTGTTCCATTATACTATACTCAGTAAATTACAGATAAATTAAACAAGGGGCGTGTTTTGAGGAACAGTGAAGTGGGCTGCCCCAATAGATGTCAAGTGGCATGGCTTAAAGTCTGATTTAAATTTTCTATTTTGTTCTTACTTTTTATTTTTATTTTTTAGTATAGACTGCTTTGGAAAGAAATTATAAGTGGTTTCAGAAGGTATTTATGTTCATTATATCAAATTGACCATGACGACAGGCAGAAATAATGGGGAATAAAGGTAGAACCATATGGCCCTTGGAACTTGAACAACAGCCCTGTAAGTGGTATGATGGCCTCTGACACTGAAATGATAAGCATGACTTTGGAGTAACTGCCACTAGGATTAGAGTGACCAGTTTGAGTCTGGAACAATAGATTTGTAACTGAAAAGATATTAGTATCCCACGGCTTTTGCTGCAGCCTCAGAGACCCATGTTCCAGTCCTGTGGACTAAAAGCATATACAAACTGCCTTTTGAAATGTAAGCATTTTTCCAAACTGATCTACATATTAAAAAGTCATCAAAATCAATATTCAGAGTAATAAAAGTTAATCAGTTTCTTTAAGATCCAGCCCTCTGTTTTCTGTGCAGTTCCCCCTGATTTCAATAAAGATTAGTCATCCTACTTGGCAGTCAGAACTTTCGTTATTTCCTGTGGGCTTTTGGAGAGCTTCCATTATTCCTAGTAGGCATTCTCATACCCTAGTCAACAAAAATGTGTGTCATAATGAATGTTATCAGTCTGTAATAAGATTCTTTCTTTGGAAACCTCTTCCTTTGCAGTACTAATAAGCATTAGCTATAGTGCCACTGCCTTTGTCTCTGAGAGATCCTCTGCTAGTGTCACCCTGACACCACTACTGCTGCCCAGTAGCAGTTTGGCACATTTAGTCTGGCTTCTCAGCCAAAACTTGTCTGATATGGGAGACCCTACCAACAGTATTGTTGCTCTCAGCATAGCCTCTTACCTCACAGGAACACTAAATCCCCTCACTGTGGAAAGGTAATGCCATTGTTGGGTAACAAATTAGTTTTGATTAATTTATACTTAATTAAGTTCACGTAGAATTTCGTGCAGTTAATTGTTTTAGTTGTTGAGTAGAAAGTAAGAAGATTTTGTTGAGTTTCAGTAGAATTTCATGGCTGCATTCCATGGTCACATTTTGTAATTTGATTTCAAAACTATTTTTTTCCTCTCTATAATTTTTTTTAAAAAAAATACCACTCTTGTATTTCAGTTATTGCTGGAAATCCATGAGAGTTGCAGTTCAAATGTGCAATCAGCCCTCCACATTTGTGGGTTTTACTTTCATGGATTTGATCATTTGCAAGTTTCTCAAACCCTTGTCCCCCAGTGCTTCTTTTCCAGGGGAATCTTCCTTATTGCCGGCTCCAATCAGGCTGTGTAGCCCTTTAAAAACCCACCTCTGATCCTCTTCTTCCACCTCCTCCTCCTCCATCACCACCATGGGCTGCTTGGCCAGCCAAAGACAGCCCACAGCCTGATTTCTCAGCACAACAAACCCTCTGCTGATGCCTCCACCTAAGGAAGGAGATGGTTGAGAGAGCAAGTATAGGGGCACTATGCCAACCCATCCTTCTCCTTTCCCCGACTTAGTGTGGACCCTGGGTGCCTGCTCTTCCCACTGTGCCTTGGCCCCCTTCCCACAAGCATGCACACACATTTTGATATTTGCAGTTTTGTGGAGGGCTAACTATATGCATTTTAAGTGTCTCTAGAGAGAAGTATTCTTCAGCAAGCAGAACGCTAAGCTGTGTGAGGGTAGCCAGTGTTTGTTGATAGGATTACTGTGAGGGCACGTGGAAAGATTTTAATTTGATCTGTTATAGTGGCTCAAATTTTTTCACTTGTTGTTGTGTGCCCTCAAATTGTTACCATCTTATGGCGACCCAAAGACACACCAGCCACAGGGTTTTCTTGGCAAAGTTTGCTCAGAAGGAGTTTGCCGGTACCATTTTAGGCCAAGAGCGAGTGACTTGCCCAAGGACACTCAGTGGCTTTCCAGGGCCAAGTGAGGATTTGAACCTTGATTTCCAGGGTCCTAGTCCAGCACTCAAACCATCTATGGTATAATGTTCTAGGTACTTTTTTCTTTTGTTTTTCTATTAATTTCAAAAATATACTAAAGATTTTTGTACTTCTCTTTGTTCTATGCATTAGTTACTTCGAAGCTTAGTTTAAAAATAGGTTTTGGGGTGGAAAACACGCTTCTTATTCCTGGGTATCAGTATTGATCATAAAGCTTCCTGATGTCTAGCTAGTGATATTTTTGTCAGACCTGAAATTCTAGGCACACCTCTCTTACTAATATTAAATATTTTTTATGCAGTTTTGAAGAGAAAAATTGTACACTAATTGATCCTACAGTCTGTAAAATCTTCAGAGCAGTGAGATAGTTAGAAGGCTCATGTCAACAGGAATGGCACCAGAAAACCTTACAGAAACCAAGATTACTGGTGTGGAAGGCAATATTAAAGGCAATGTTGATAAGACAGAAACCAAGGAGTCAGCACTAGAAAAGATGGAGAATATTGAAGCAATGTCAAAGAGGCAAAGAAAGAAGCTAATGAAACAGAAGCAATGGGAAGAGCAAAGAGATTTGCGCAAGTATGTGTTCTTATTTTGCAGGTGGGTTCCTTGGGTTGTTAATTTTGGACAGGTTCAGCTTGTACTCTATACTCCTATGCATACCCCACATTCAGTTCTAGCAAAAAAGAGTAAAGAAGTGGACTTCATGGTTGTATGCACTCATCCTTCTGCTCCCTGTTTTTATCATAGTTGGGAGAATTGAACAGATTGATTCAAGAGAACCCATGTTTATGTGAGCACAGGATCTTTCTGATCCTGCATAGTAAGAATCTGCTGAAAGCAACTGCCTTATCTGTGCGCATGTATGTCTCTTTGATATTACAGTGTGCAAGTGTTCTGCTTACTAAATTAGCAATTTGAACAAATGAAGCAGTACATAAGAGTCTTCATGGGTTGCTCATGAGGAGACACCAGGTTTGAGGTGTGTCTGTCATATCCTGTTCATTGTGGATCATTGTTTTGAATACTGCTTATCATGCCTCTCTCAGGTGCAGAACAAACACATTCCTTGAGTCTTAACACTGCTCTATTTTTTTTCTTAACGCTGGTGGTTCAGTTGCACAGTATGATTAACACAGTAGTAATAGACTTCATGAATTTTAAACCACCCTCTCTTTGCACCCTTTGCTTATCTCTCCTGTATGGCTTTACTCCCCTTTTAGCCAAACCATGACACTGGTAGGGATATCTGGTGTTCTTCCAACCTCATTTGGAATACTGTGTCCAGTTCTGGGCACCTCAATTCAAGAAGGATATCAACAAGCTGGAGCATGTCCGGAGGAAGGCAACCAAAATGGTGAAGGGTCTGGAAGCCATGCCCTGTGAGGAGCGGCTTAGGGAGCTGGGTATGTTTAGTCTGCAGAAGAGAAGGTTAAGAGGGGACATGTTTAAATATTTAAAGGGGTGTCATGTTGAGGAGGGAGCAGGGTTGTTTTCCGCTGCTGCAGAGACTAAGACAAGGAGCAATGGATTCAAGCTGCAGGAAAGGAGATTTCCACCTGAACCTCAGGAAGAGCTTCCTGATGGTCAGAACTGCCTGGCAGTGGAATGTGCTGCCTTAGAGTGTGGTGGAGTCTCCTTCTCTGGAAGTTTTTAAACAGAAGCTGGATGACCATCCATTGGGAATGCTTTGATGTGTGTTCCTGCAATAGCAGGGGGTTGAACTGGATGGCCCTTTTGGTCTCTTCCAACTCTATGATTCTGTAACTCTTTCTTGGTTAGTGGCCTTTATCCTGAGGAGCACTTTCACTCCCTGAAGGCTAGTTCAGTAGAACAGAGGGATCTTTTTATGCCCATAAGATTGCATTTGTATGTGGATAGAGCCTCTTCCCATAAGCTGATCTGAAAATTGTATTCTTTAAATAGTTTCTTTCCTCTCACTATGCTCAACATTGCCTTTGAGGTTCCACAAGGGAAACTGAAGCAGAGAAAACATGCATGTCCCTCTCATGGAACCATATAATTGGAAGGGATCTTGTAGCCCATTGAGCCCAACCCTCTGCTCAACCAAGGAACTCCAGCTAGAATGTCCCTAGCAGCTGTCCAGCCTCTTTTTGAAGGCATCCAGAGACATAGGCCCCACTACTACTTTAGGCAATTGGTTCCATTGCCCAATTGCTGTTACCATCAAGGAGTTCATTCTAATGTTCAATCAAAATCCATCCACCTGTAATTTAAACATTAGACCTGGTCCTGCCTTTTGGGGCAGCAGAGAACAAACTTGCACGTTCCTCTTTGTGACAGCCCTTTAGATATTAGATATTTAAAGAGTGCTGTCATTTCACCTCTCAGTCTTCTCTTCACTAGACTGAACATGCCCAGCTCCCTCAACCTTTCCTTGTATGTTTTGTTTTGCATACCTTTTGTCATCCTTGTTGCCCTTGTCTGAACCTGCTCCAGTTTGTTTATATCCTTCTTCAAATGAGGTGCCCAGAACTGAACATAGTACTCCAGATGAGGCCTGACCAACAGAGAATATAGTGGGACTATTACTTCCTTTGATTTAGAAACAATGATTGTATTAATGCAGGCTGAAATATAACTTGCCTTCTTTGTTGCTGCATCAATCTGCTGAGTCACGGTCAAGTTACAATCAACATATGTTCATCACAATTGAAATCCTCCATTTCATAATTTATGATAAACCTGAACATGAGGAATGACTCTGTTGTGGGTTATCCATGTTCATGGTGAAAACTGGCAGGTGGAGTTGATCAAGAGATGAGTCTTTCCCTCAGCCTTGGTGTTTGCAATTCCCTTGCTAAAGCTAGGTTTATTGAACTGAAATGGACACAGGAGGCTTGTGAAAACGAAATAGCCTGTGAAACACCAACATTCCTCCCCTCCCTCCCCCCTCCCAAATATTTAAGGAGCATACTTGCAAATCAGCAGCTGAGTTGCTTAATGATCTTTAGAAAATAACAGAGTACTTGCCAGATCTCTGGTTGTGCTTTTTGTATGGGGAGAAGCATCTTTGAAACATTTTGAGTTTGAATTGTTTTCTTAGGCAAAATGGAGGGGAGAAATAGACTACATTTAACCTTCAGTCATCGCAGTAGAAGAGGACCATTGTCATTACAGGTGATTGACTGGTACCCACTTCCCTATGAACAACTGATACAACTTAGTGCTAAGCATAGAGGCAGTGAGGAAGAAGTGTTCCCAAACATTCACAGAATTACGCATTTTCATTTCTGTCATTGGACCTGATTGTATGTTTGCATACTTTATCACTACACAATGCAGTGATAATTGGCTGTTTAAAAATTAAAACATTTCAGACAGAAACGTAAAGAAAAACGCTTGAAGAGAAAACTGGAGCGCCGGTCTCAATTGGAGTCAAGCAATGAAGGAAGTGTCAGGAAACGCATGCGTAGGGATGTCGTTCCCAGTACGCTTCGCCTTATTATAGACTGCAGTTTTGACAGTTTAATGGAGTTAAAGGTAAATGAAAATAACATTAAAATCAATTTATTCAGAATTCTTTAGTTGGGTAATTTGAGAAATAAGCAGGATATAAATGCAAATTAATATTGAACCAACTCCTTATCTGTATTTAGGTTTTCAGGAAGTGGGGTTTTAGTCCCCATTGTTGGTAGGTCTGTTCTGATACTATACTATAGGACAGGAGAATAAGATTAAATCTTAAGTAAAATGGTTCTCTTTTAGGAAATATGGTTAGCATTTAACACTGATATTTAGCGAACACTGGTTATATCTGATAAACTTGAGGATATCTGATATATTGTTTTAAAAAAAACAGAAAGAAAGGAAAAAAGATTATTCATATAGCTTCTTCCAAGGCTAAAAATTTCCATTGTTCTTTCTGTTGCATTTAATGAAGAATGGGAGTTAAGAACACATGGCAAAGAAATTTGTTCTAATGGTGGAAAAATGGTCACAATGAAACTGTTGCTATCCCATACATAATTGTTCTGAAGACAGTCCCATTGAGATTTATTATCAAATAAGCATGCCTAGACATTTCCCCCACAGCTGGCTTGTAGATTAGGTTGACCATGTTTGGGTTTGATTTTCAACCTGATCAACCAATACTGGCTAGCAAACATCTTACAGTGGCAAGGGGATACCTTTATAATTGTAATATTTACATAGTTTCTTTATAGTGAACTTAATGTATCTCTCCCCAAGGAAATGTTCTATTTAAAAAAGTTTGTGTTGGTTAAAAGTTTCCTTTCTCTCTCTTTAGAGTCTCTCTGAATCTCTTGGTTAAAGCATTTTATGGTGCTTTCTCTGAAGGACAATATAAAAACAAATTGTGTTGTATACAGGATGTCAAGAAACTTCACAAGCAAATTCAGAGATGTTACGCAGAAAATCGCAAAGCACTCCGTCCTGTACAGGTATGTCAGTGCAAACTGTTCCTCAGTTCTTTTACTCTGACTCTTCTAGTGATATACATGAAATATGAAAGGGTAGTACTTGATAATATGAAAGTACAATCAATAACCGCTATGGGTATAATTTAACAGTATTTTTCATGATCATTCACACATACATCAAACTCATCTTTTCGGTTTACATCTGGAAATAAAACAGTACAAATGTTCATGTATTCCTACATGTAAATATAATGTTATGCTATTAGTATTATGGAATGCTAATGACCATCTTGTAGAACATCTTGGGGGAAAAAATCTCTTAATATTCAAAAATATTTCTAGTATATTTGAGCTTTTTGAGTTTCTCATTCTAAGTAAGCAACTCTTCTAAGATAAAACTAGAATACTTCCAAAAAAAAAAAAAATTTACTTGAACAAGTGGACTATGAGATTGAGTATCTAATTGGGGGTTAATATTAGCTGTGCATAATGCGCATTTCTTTTTCTTCTTTGTCTTCCAAAGTTTTATTTGACCAGCCATGGAGGTCAACTGAAAGATAACATGAATGAAACTGACAAAGGATGGGTAAACTGGAAGGTATGAGTAATTTACATATCTGCTTTGACTAATAACATGGAATATTTTTCTTCATGAACAGTTTGCAATTCTTTTTAAATAAAAGTGAAGATATGGGCCGCCTCCTTTATTCTTCCTTTCTCACCTTTTTAGAGACATGTGAGTCATGGAGTCTCTCTTTAATATTACCAGCTACCTTACCATTTTGCATTATCAGATTGTTTTTAATACTATATTTCCTGTTTCTTTATCTGAACTGCTAACTCTGGTTGAGTAAGAAGACCACTTCATGTATGGTTAGATTTCTAAATTACAAATAAAGGTTGACCTCCTTGAAAACAGTATTGTGATGCCAAGGTGGTATAATTATTTAATAAAATGACCTTATTGCATCGTTTGAGAAAGAGATTCCTAAAGTTCTGTTATTTTGAATGTTTATCCTCAGCCAGATTTACTTCTCTCCTTCCATGCTGGTTAGGATAGCTTTCTTGACCAGCAAGAGAGTTGGTTCAGTTTATAGATTTTCGAATAAAGCCATTATAACATAGAGAGTATGTTACTGAATGTGGACCTAATACAGAAGCCTTTAGATATTTACTAATCTGTCAAGTTTATTTTGTAGTCTTCTTCCAGGTAATTGGTTATAAACATGAACTAATGTGCAGGCATGAAATCAAATTGCTCCTTCAGCTAAAAGCACAGGCACAAAGTTAGACCAGGGTAAGGTATACCTAATTAATTTATAACACCCCAAGCCTAGAAGAGCTTTGGATTCATCATAGCTTCAGCTGACCAGATGTCAGCTCACTCTTGATCCTCTTGGTCATCTTAGCTAAGAATCAAGGTGGGTATGAAGTATATCTATAAGTCAGCTGAAAGTCCTGGGCTTTTTTAGCCAAGTAATTCTTTTGATATTTTCATATGTATTTATGTCTTGTAGGATATCCACATTAAATCAGAGCATTATAGTGAATTGATAAAGAAAGAAGAGCTTGTGTATCTTACATCAGACTCCCCAGAGGTCCTGAGTGAACTAGATGAGTCCAAAGCCTATGTCATTGGAGGCTTGGTGGATCATAATCATCACAAGGTAGGTCACTAACGGTGGCAGTTCTGTGCATATATATCAGGGGAAGAAATTGCACTGAACTGGATGAAGTTGGTGCAGTTTGTTTAAACTACTGTTTTGAATAGGGATGGGACGAATCCAGAATTTTCCGAATCCCTGGAAGGTTCTGGGAATCCGCAAATCTCACGAATGTCAAATCCTTCGAATCCTTTTTTTTAAAAAGAGTTTTAAAAGCAAAGGAATGAGAGCACTTCTGCTGAAAAGTGTTTTTGAAGCAGAATTTGACATCTTTGTTTAATGAAAAACACATTAAATAATAGTTTTCACTTTCAGGAAAACATATCTATATAATTATTATTATACTGAGGTAGTTTCAAGTTAAGAAACTATAATTTTTAATTTTTTCATTTAAACAATCTTTATCTGAACTCCCCCCTTTTATGAATTGAACATCAGCATAAACAAGTATAGAATCATAAAATGTATTAAAATACAATGCAGAAAACAATGATTGCAATCTGTGTAAGAACACAAACTCTTGTGGGTGATAACGCAAGTACAGAAGTTGATGTCTCTTGTTTGATCAGGATCAGACCTTGGAACAATTTTTTTGGGGGCGGGGAATCACAGCTCTGAGAAGCACCCAGCCAAGATGGCCTGGCCATGCTGGTTGTGAAATTATGGGAGTTGTATTCCCACTTGCTCAAATCTAGGATTTACTTGCTCAAAAGACTGCTGTTACGCATGCAGTTCTTAGCACTGAGGATCTGCAGCCATTACTCAAGTGTATGTGTGTGCATGCATGTGTGTGTAATTTCCAAAATGCACTGAAAAATTTCCATTTAAGGATGAGAAGAGATTGTCAGTGCTCTTCAATCTTGTCAGTACTCAGCTGTGAAATCAAATATTAGGTCTTTGAATAGATTAGAACGACTGAATCAATAGTGCATGTAGCTGTTTCCTTACCATGTTATCATTAAATCAAGGGCTCTAAAAACTTCCATACAGGCTAATAAGTGGTGCTATGGAGGGAAATCCAGCCCTCGGACCTAAAGGGTTTGAGATGCTGAAATGACTATGGCTGCCTGATGGCCTCGTGCCAAAGCAACAAACTGTCTCTCCACTATTTCTTTCCTCCATTTCAGGAAAGGAGTCTCCATTTCTCTTTTTATTCATTTTCTTCCTTTTAAAATCCATAAGGTGGCAAGAAGAACAAGACAGGCAAAAACAGAGCTGAATAATGCATTTCCTCTAATCTTAATTCTTCTTATTGGTCCTCCTGTATTATTTTAACAATTCAAATCAAAACACTTCATTAATTAATAATTAATTAATTAATAATCTGGAGATATTAATTATTAAGGATTAATCAGGATCATCCATGCCAAATTGGGATACCTAGAATGCATGCACTTCCACTCTATTTTAAAAAGGAATTTTAGGGCCAAAAAAAATTCCCAAAAATGGCATCTAATAGACAAATCATTCTTCAAGAGGCTTCTAGGGTATAATAATATCGGGGCAAACTGGAGGGATTGGAGACTTGTGGGGTTGTGCCCTGCCTGCAGGCCATACCTTGCCCACCCCAACCCAGGTGCTTCAAAAACCTTTGCAAAGGAAACCTTTTCTTTGAAAGTACTTTTCCTGAGTCAGTGGAGTATCTGCTTTCCGGAACTGGGATAACTCGGGAAGGAAAGATTTCAGCAGCTATTTTTAATCTGTATTCTGAAGCCCCACGAGAGAATAAGGCAAAGGATCCGGCTGTCCTGAGCAGGATCTGCCGCCGGTGGCCGGGAGGACAGCGGAGGACGCGGGATTGTGCTCGTTGCTGCTGCCTCCCACTCACCCCATGGAGGATTTGGCTGGTGGCGGCCAGGAGGACAGCGGAAGGCGCGGGATCGCGCTCCTTGCTGCTACCTCCTGCTCGCCCCATGCAGGATCCATGGGAGGATGGCAGGGAGCGGATTCGAAAGATTCTGTTCGACTATTTTGGTGGTGGGATTCGGATCCATGGATCTCAAATCCTTCCCCAGGATTCGAGGATTCGGTTGGTCCATCCCTAGTTTTGAATTATTGTTCCCTTATATACAACAGATTGAAATGGTGGTGCTTTAATTTCTGTATCACTTCCTTTTTGAGTGTTTTGAAACTGAGCAACAAATATTCTGTCAGCACATAGACTCTACCTTCTAGGAGTTGGGGTTTGTTTCCACTGCTGTCTCCTTTAGTAGCCACCCACTTCAGCTTCCACAGTAAGAATGCAAATTTCTTGTAATTATATTTGGAGAGGCAGATACATCAAAGTAAGACTTTAAGCACATAAGCTTGGAGAAGCAGGTTCATTCACTCCCCTGCCCATGGTTAAAGGAGGTAAATGAAAGGGACAGAGTATCAGCTTATCTCAGTTGCCAGAAAAATCCCCTTCTGAATGTGAGAAAAGAGAGAGAAAATGAGAAATACTGGGAAAGCATACTGGTATCTGGTGAGATGGTTGTATGTGATAATTAGAATATGCTTAACTTCCTCACACATGAAAAATGGCTTTACATTCTCCCTTCAGTCACCATTTTGTGTATGAACTTGATAATTCTGTATTCATTCCTCACACTGCAGTATGATCCCTAAAACAGCTACAGCAGTGTCAGCAATGTGTCTCTGGCTGCCAGAGCTATAAACAGATCATCCTCTGTGATTCTGTTATTTTTAATCATACTTATTGTAGTATTTCTAGTAACTAACCAAGGGTAGACTCCCAAGTAATGTAGTCCCTTATAAAAGTGTTTATAACATAAGTAGATAAACTGGACACAAGCTTAAGGGAAAATGCTTAGCATGTGCAAATTGGGCAAGCTGTTGAATGGTTGGCATGTTTTATTATTATCATCTATCATCATCTTTCTGCTCTTCCTTTAGAAAGTTTAGTGGCTTGTATGGTCCCCAGCTATCTAATGTTCAAGCATGGATTAGAGGCATACCTCCTTAGCTTGATCAGGAGCATTTTTAAAAACTTATGTTGTATGTGCATACTTAATCACTTCCCCCACCATTTGCTATAGGTCAGAATAGTGCACTAGAGCTTTAGCAGAATATTCTAACTACCTCACTAAACTACAAATCCCAGGTTTCTTCAGGAATCATCTGTAATAGTTAAAGTTGCATAGAACTACTGTGTATGGCGGTACACTCTCCTTCTGCCCATACAACTGATTCCACTTATTCATCCAGAAGCATGGATTTAGGAACACTACTGAAAGAAGTGGAGGCAGAAGTGAGAAGGCAGCATGAAATGGCAGTGGGTGAACAGGAATATTGACCAAATAGGAATCAGTATTCACTATTTCTGCTGTGCTATCTCTCTGAGGTGATTCTGTAGATCCCAACTCTACTGGCAAGGTGTGAGGAATATGTGAAGATATTTTCTTGATCACATGTACAAGGCAAGAACATTAAAAGTGCAGCCTTTTCTCAGTCTTTTAGTTATAGTTCCACCAATTTTATGTAGTCTAGAAGTGGGTTTTTATCTTCAAGTGTTTCAGTGAAATAATAGGGAGAAGATAATAAGAACCTGGAAGTTCTGTGAAACTCTTAAGTAGTGTACAGATCTCATTACCAGAGCATTAATTACTTTTTCTTTTTGTCTTATTTTTCAGGGAATCACATACAAAAGAGCACAAGAGCAGGGTATATGTCACGCACAACTTCCTTTAGGTGTCTTTGTAAAAATGAACAGTAGGAAGGTCCTGGCAGTGAATCATGGTAAGGATGAAATTGAGAAACACAAATGCCTCAGAATAAACATGTTTAAATGTATGTTCTCAGAAATAACCACATATAATTATTGGTTTTCATTCCTCCACCCCTTCTAAAAGTTGCTCATATGTAAGAGGATTTTGGCACGTTGGTGCCTATTTTGTGAATACATAATTTATCTAGGAGAATTTCACCCATTTTTTCAGTGGGCTTGATATATTTTTCTTCTTACACGCATATATTCTTGATTAATTCTACTCACAGCAGTTGGATCATTTCATGTCAGAAATAGTATATGGTTGCTTTGTCTTAATGCAGTTGCAGCACATAAGATATAGGTAACGGGTAATGTATGTGAGCTTGATAAATGCATAGCAGTCTTTAAGTGACTTTAATTCCAAATGATCCCTAAATATTTTGTTCTAGGTTTTGCAAGTTAACTGCCAGGCTTGGGTTCATGGATGTCAGAGATGGCCATCACTGGTTGTGGTGTATGCTTACAATTCTGATATTCCATTAAATTTCATAACCGTTAGACTTCAGCAATAATCTAAAACATGTATATGTTAATTTGATTAACCTAGCCTACAATGTGCAAAGCTCTGTGTGAAGCTTTATCGCACATTCTTTTTAGAATCAATTAATATTTGCTACAGTGTTTATTGAGAGTTGTCATTTAACATATTCAAGATCTAGTTGTGATTTTTCTATAAATGTAATATTAGACAGTGGATTTTTTAAAAAAATGGTATACATTATCTGCTTTTCTTAAAAAAACTATTGAACCTGTATTTCAGTATTGACTTATGTATGTTCAGTATTGTTGGTATTTATTTTCCCCCCGCCCAAGAAGATGACCTATGATTTTAAATATCAATAAACTAAAGGTATATTAATGGAATTGTGGCTTGATATGGTCTGTAAAATTGTACAATTCAGCACGGTTGAAGTGGTCTGAGAATTGGACTATGACTCTGGAGACCAGGGTTCAAATTCCCACTTGGTCATGGAAATTCGAATTCCCGCTTGGTCATAGAAATCCACTGGGTGATCTTAGGCAAATCACACTTTCTCAGCCTCTGAGGGTGGCAAAGGCACCCTCTTGAACAAATCTTGTCAAGAAAACCCTGCAGTGGGTTCACTGTAGGGTCACCATAAGTCAGAAGAACAAACTTGAAAGCACACAACAAACAATATGTGTTAGGGGAACTTTGTAGTTAACTTGCAACAGCAACCTAATGTTAACTTTCTCTATTAACAATGATGAAAATGCTATACAAGTCAAATACTGGTCTGAGTATGAGTAGTTTTAGTAGTTGAACCTAACTATATATTGTTAACTAGAATGCATCTGTAGTTTTGCAGTTTGAATAAATTCCTACCTCTGTTAATCTTTTCCATACTTTTCTGAAAGGGATCATATATTTTTTCTTTTGATTTCAGTGTTTGAGATCATTCTTGCATACTTGGAAAAAAGAGACTGGGAAGAAGCATTTTTCACTGTCTTGCCACAGCGGAAAGGAGCCAGATCACTAAATGAGACAATGGATAAGTCTGAGCATGTACTGCAAGATTCAGAAGTAGTTCAGGATGAAGTCCCAGATAGTGACTAAGCACAAGAGGAGATTCATTTGTATAAAAGGGCCACAGATGTGAAGGGACACAAGTTGGATGAATACAGAAGAATGTTACACCATTCTTGTAGTGTGACATTGTTTATGGCAAGGAAGGGCAACAGATGAGGCTTGGGGTGACCCACCATAGAAAACTGGAGGGCTGTGCACATATCCCATTGCCACCCCCACCCAAAATTGGGGTGAGATGATTTTTTTTTGCCCCCAAATAGCTGATAATCCCCACAGCCTCAGCATGTGTACGTGCACACACACTACTTGCCATATTTTTAGCTCTGCTCTCACATATATAGCTTGAACAGGACTGTTTTTAAATCAAGGAGTGATCAGAAGTCCTGTTTGTGTCACTTAATGTTTTGGGCAAAAGGCCTGTATAAGCCACAAACTGCTCTTTTAAAATGTGAGGAGCACTCTAGAACGCCCCCAAAGGATGTGAAATGGCGAAAAATATATGCAGAGGCCTGGTAGTGCTCTTGCTAAGTTGGGAGCAGATTTTGGCAGATGGGGGAGTTGGGGGCATGGGAGCTCTTGAGGGGGCACAAAAACCATTTGGAGAGCCACGCACATCCCACAGATTTCACTCTAGCCTTTCCCAGTTTATGCCCTGAGGCATGGCTTTTGTGCTGATTGCAAGCAGTGAATTGACATTGCTACGTCTGGGCCACACACTTACTTTCAAAATACTTAATTTTTAATATCTTTTTAATAAGCTAAACTGGAGATAAAAAGGTTTTTATGTTTGCCAGGGAAGCTGATATTTATTTGCTGTTTTTAGTGCTTTAATTTGATATTTGTCAAGATAATTTTCCTGTTCTGAACAGGAGTGAACTGAAATGTTTATAGGGTTTAGTTTTAAACTTCTAGGTTTAATTTGTACCTGCCCTTCCTGACACTTTCATTATTGACCTTGCTGTGCCTTTTGGCTTAATTTTTGTATCATTTTGGGGGTCTGTTTGATGAGTGCTTGACAGAAGCCAATTAGAATTGCAATGTTGATTTTTGGGGGCCAGGTTGGAGGAGCCTTTACTGTTTGAGTACCCCATCTTTTGAATACTTTTTATTGTAATGTAGCTACTTCCTTTTCCTAGACTTGAAGACTCAGCATTGAATTCATTATTCATGTCATCTTTACTGAAGGATGTTTTCTTATGGCTAGGATGATACCTTTCTGAGGGATGTTTCTTAACGGTAGTTTAACTCCTTCCTGCTTTGAGAAAGTGTCTCCTGCAGCCCATTCTGCAGCTGTCTATTGCAACAGTGTTACTCGTTTAGTAGGACATGCCTCTATGCTTCTCCAAAATCACTAGGAATATTTCTTGGGTCATTTTCAGTGCAGAAAGCAGCTATATTATAGCAGTTCTTATATTGCAAATTTCATGCAAGAAGTGACCCTAAGTGTTCCTGCAGAATGATTAAACGTTATTTGATCAAAGCAAGTTGTTGTCGTAGTGTGTTTTTTAAATAAAATAAGCAATTTGCCTTTGCTTACGTCTTAGTCAGTGTGTTTTAACTGTTATGTACTCAGAAGCACATATTCTGTGGGTTATAATGCTGTAAACCCAGCTGCAAACAAAACTGTATCTTGGGAGGGCTTCAGTTGTCAGGAATTCAGAATTACTGTAGAATTTGGTATGTAACAGGATTTTGCCATCGCCAAATCAGAATTAAGTTCTTTGCAAAATCACCTCAGAAAGGAAACATTAAGCATTTCCTGAAATTTAAAATGCACAATTAATATTCATTTAAATGTATATACAGGTGGCCTACCACTTTTGCAAGTTTCACTTTTGGGCATTTGATTATTCACAGATTATTAGCTGCCACCTCCACTGCTACTCTATGCCATTTTTAATAGGGACTGCAGGCCTCGTGAGACTGAGAGATTGTGAATGAGGCTTTTAAGTCCATATTAAAAATGGAATAGGGTAGCAGTGAAAGCAGTGGCAAACCTCACCAGCCAGCCACTCCTGCCCTGAAAAGAAACCCCAAGATCTCATATGCGTCTATGATGGGTTGAATACACAGATCATAGTTTTTCTGTGTGTTAAATATGGTTGGGAGGGGACTGGAGTTATTTGTGTTTTTTTCACTTTTGTGGGGGTCTTGTGTCTCTAAACACAGCAAATTTGGAGGGGTAACTAGATAAAACCCTACAGAGTATGGACTATTCCAGTTGAATTGGATAGTAGGATTTTCTCTCTATCTTAGGCAATCCAGATGTGTTTTGATTTTAAAATAGTAAAGATATATACATAGCTCCTTTTTGCCAATTAATAAATGAATATCTTGAGCATAAAATCTGAAGTTGTTTGCACATACAGTGTTTAACCTGTGAATGAATTTGCAGAGGTGTTAGAATTATATGCTTTATCTGTACAATTTAAAGTTACTGTGTATTTCTTAAAAAGACATAGGAAATGACACAGAATATTCCAGTATTTGGATTTGTTTGGCATAAAAGAAGTTGTCAGTAGGCACATTTTGATATATGTATAAATAATAAATACGTGTTGCAGTCCAATGACCTTCGGAGGGCCACAAGTTGTTCAACTTTGATATGCAGTTACTTCTTGAGTTCTGTTGGCAAGGATTTGAACACAGGTGTTCCCATTCTGTGTTCCAATGGTCTCAACCTCACCATGGCTTACCTTTGTAAAAAAAAAAAAAAAAAAACTTGTACAAATCTTCCTTCCTGGAGCGGGGTGGTGGTGCTAGTACCTGTTACCCAACTTCATTCTTTTATTTTCAATAAAAGAAGGCCTTCAGCGTTGCTAACAGGCATACCTTTCCTTCCTTGTTGCTGGGAACTACACCTTAAATGTCAGATGAGCTCCACTTCTTGCTGTTTTAGCACAGACAGTTGCTAAACCATGGCCTTTAGTTGTATTTTTTTTAAGTAATACAGCTGTGTTTGAAGAAATTACTTTCATTCTTTGTACTATAGTGTTGCTTGCCTTTTTAAGGAATAGTTGACCATGTACAATTCTCATAACGTTGTGTTTATTGTACATTGCACAGAAGGTTTTTTTTTTTATTTTAATGACAAGCAAAATCTCTAAAGACAAGTTTAATAGCTCCCTAGAGTAAGTTGTGTATATATATGTGTCCAGGAAGATTAGGTTGCAGTCTGAGCACTTTTATGAAGTGTTTGACATGGATGTATGACTGTTTAAATTAGTGTATCTGCATCTTTGCAGTACTCCCAGACAGAGAGGATCCTGAAGACTTCAGACTCAGCTGTTAGTGTCTAGGGAAAGAGTTTGAAGATGGGCCATATTGCTTTATTATAGTACAATGAAATGTGACCACCTCACCAGAATAGTCATGGGTATCACTTGTTTCTGCACTCTTGCTTGTTTTGGTTTTGTTGCTTTTGATGAAGAACTCAAGTCAGTAAAATAGCAGGTGCACATGGGTATTGGGTGGAAGGGGAACTAGAGGGCACAGGCATTATTTTTCCTTATCCAATGTTATGCTATGGTAAACAAACAGATTGCTATGTATTAGTTTGAAGCATTAAAGAGCAGGGCCAGGATTTAAAGGGCCATGTATGCTATTCTCTACAGGCTCTAAGAGCCCCTCCCATGCTACTGTACCTCTTCATGCAAGTACACATAGTTGCTTCTGAAGTTTGGGAGACAGTGTACCAGTGTAACACAAGTAGCTGAAACTAGAGCAGAAAACATAATATCTCCCTCGACCCCCATGCATGTGCATAAACACTTCTCCATTTGTGTATGTGTTCTTTGGATTGCAAAACAAATTTCTTGACAATTACACGGGAAGATACAATAAATTACTTCTGAAATGCACTATGAATGCAATGTGTGTGTACGTGCATGTCTTATAATGTCTCTGTGTAGCATTTGGCGGCAGTTTTTTTTTCTCCATGAACAAATTGGTCCACGGATACCTCTGTGTATTCCAGATTGCATTTTGTGAAATGGATACTGATCACACGTTTTAATAAATTAAGTCATGGTACTTTGAACTGAATAGTAAAGATGACTTATTTGCTCTTAGTTCTTTTCTGCTCTGTGAAAGGGATGAATTTTAAGATAACTGTTGCTGGCTTGGCCCTGGTAGACTTTGTTGTTGTGTGTCTTCAAGTCATTTCTAACTTATGACAACCTTAAGAGAAACCTATCACAGGATTTTCTCTGCAAGATTTGTTCAGAGAGGGTTTGCCGTTGCCTTCCTCTGAGACTGAGAGAATGTGACGTGCCTTCAGTCACCCAGTGGGTTTCCATAGCTGAGTAGGGATTTGATCGTTGGCTTCCAGAGTCATAGTCCACTACATCAGGCTGGCTCTTCTGGCAGACTTTAAGATTAAAAAACAAAAACAAACCCCACCACCTTACATTAAACTCACTTAAGTGGCTGAGCTGTTAGCAAGCCCTTCCAGAAATTTTAGATGGTCAGTGCTGCTTGTTGCAGATCAGCTACATCACTCTGGTGGGTTGCATGATTGCCTTAGATGTTCATTTTTAAAAAAAATTTTGGAAAAATGCATCAGTCAAATTTATTGAGTTTCCAGTTTTACATGTTGCATTCAAATTTTTAAGCCCATTTTAAAGAATTCTGTAGTTCCATATGGCAAGATCCAATGAGAGCTTTTCTGATGATGGAACTATTTCTATCAGCTGAATTGGGGAATTCTCCCATCCCCCCCACGCATGCATCATCTAAACCAGAGCTTTCCAAACTTTTCATGTTGGTGACACACTTTTTAGACATGCATCATTTTGCAACACAGTAATTCAATTTTACTAGCAAACGGGAGGTTAACTAACCCCTTATAAGAGATACAGACATGTACATAAATTTTAATAACAAAATGTATGGGGACACAACATATCTCATGAAAACCTTTCATATATTTTTAAAAATAGATGATTTATAAATAATAACATACATTTCCAAGATTGTAGATGACACACCTGCATACTTCAGGTGACACGTTAATGTGTCATGGCACACCGTTTAGAAAACCCTGTGCTAAACCTTCTTTGGTAAACATTGAAGAGCAGGATTTTGCACAGTTTCAAAAGCTGAACAGGGGAACTAGGTGGGAAAGAAACCTTGTTACACCAGCCGGCAGTTGCTCAGTACTGGATATGACCTATAGTTTGCATGTTCAGTCTTGCCCTACAGTTCATTCCAAAACTTAAAAGACATTTGTTGGACCAAATTTTCAAGCTGGAGGGAAGTGTAAAGTTTTGAGTTGGTAGCTTTTGTCACTGCAGAAATGGAAAGTATGCTACTGTGCTTCAGGAATGCCACTTTTGAAGAACGCAAACATTTCTATTCAGTTTGATTTGTTTGTTATAGCCTTGTTACTTCACTTTATCTTTCCCTTCTCTTTGTGCCAAAGAGCAGCATTCATAAACAGAACACCAAAGAGTTCATGGGTAATATGCGTCCGAGTGCTACACTTAATTAAAGTGTATGAAACTCCCTCCACTCAGATGCATTTGGTAATGCTCTTTATCCAGACTTTTGAGAATTGGATGAGTGATAACAGGTTGTGCTGTTTCCACCATAGTGAAATTGTGGTTGAATTGAATTCTTAATGCTGGTTTTGTATTTATATAGATATGGGACCTTAAGTGAAAGGTAGGTTATAAACTGAATTAACAAATTCTAGTTTTTCAATTGTAGTCCTCAAAATGTGCTCATAGACCAGTATTTCTGTATTTAGCTGAAGGCCAGATTCCATTATAACTACTGCAGCTCCATCCTACAGGTGTCTGGAATTTATAGTTTGTTGTGGTACTTAGAATTCTCTGGTAGAGAGTGCTCCAGTCCAAGGGAATGCACTGAATTCCCCTGAGCAGAGAGTTCTAGTGTTTCATAAAACTACAAATTTCAGGATTCTGTAGGATGGAGTTATGGTGGTGGTGTTGAAGTGTTTCAACTACAGTCTGGGTACACTCGAAATCAGGAGTGGAGAAAGTGAGGCCTGGGGGCTGCATTTGGCCCTCATTTCTTTTTGAGATCCCCAGCAGTTTCTGCCTCCTTTTTTACTGGTATGGGGGCAAAAATCCCCAAGCTGTTACTGGACCCTCCCCCCCCAAAAAACATCAGGTTTTGTTAGTTTCCTTTTCACAACTGCCCAATTTATCCTAGTGGGTGTAAAAAGTTGGAAATCAACCAAAAACAAAGGTTAATCAGAATTCATAGTCTTTTCCAGTTTTGATTTGCCTTTATAGCTCATTTTAGTTGCCTAGGAAAAAGTATGGCCCACTAGCAATTGACCTTTGGTCCTGACACAATGCAATACCCCTGCTCTAAATGACATATTTCCTGGAACTGACCTATGCTGTATTAATTGTGAAACACACTCAAAACCCTGAATGTTATGTAGGAATGGCTTAATTCTATCATTTACATTCTGACAGGATGGAAATGTCCATGATTTCTTTCCATATCAAGAATAGGGCATGTCTCGTGAACTCTTGTATAAGAGGAAAAATATGTTTATTTGTTCACCATTTTAGTAGACTATCATTTAAGATTTCAGATGCAAATCTGTGTGCTGTTTAAGTAGAACTTCTTAAGTAACAACTTTATTTTTTTAAGTAAGAGCTGGAAGGTATGAACCTAATTAAGGCAACTTTACAAAACACGTTGTCTTTGGAGAAAATGTCACATTTCCTTTCAGAGGTCCTAATAATGAGTGTCCTCTTTTCAACTAATGTGGTGCCGTTTAGAGCGAGACTTGCTGTATAGCAATTGAGTGCTGGTTTGTAATGTTGCAGGAGTGTGAGACAGACTTTCATGGGTTCCATGTCTGCTGAGAGAATGCTCTAATGGCAGATTATCTGAAGCTGGGATCCTGATTTTCTCCTTTGAGGGTGAGCGATTTCTGTCCATTTCTGAAAGAGATTTTGTAAGAATATACTGAGAGTCTTGTCCCCCCCATGCATCTGAACAGCTGTGCTGATTTGTTCTGTCATGACAGTTATTACACAGTTTTTCAAATGGCAGGTTGTTACAAATCTCCCTGTCATTTGAGGGGTCGGGTTGATTTAAATGTACAACACATACCTATTGTTGGTCCTTTACTAGCTGTTGTTCCTCGGCTTAAAGGCCTAAGGAGAAAAAGGAGGTTTTTTGCAATCTAAATGAACCTAAATAATAGGTATGTACTACTTGATTAGGAAAAGATAGGAGAGAAAATTTTTATCACATGCAGAAAATGAGCAAAAAAGCTATATTGGATGTTACAACAAACCATGGTGTGGTCTGTTGATATCTGGTCTTTTGTGATGCATACTCCTACCTCCACTAACTAGCCTTGGCTTATTAACAAGATTAAAATACTGTCTAAGCCAAGGTAGGCAAAGTGGTCCTTGAGATGCTGTTGGACTGAAACTCCCAACAGCTCTAGCCAGGATAGCCAGTGGCGAAAAATGCTGACTGCTGAATGAAACTCTTGGCATACTGATTTAGAAACTCAGGTTTATTTAAATTATGGGTTCTTGTGATGTCCAAACCTACATCAGTGACTTCTCCTTGGCTTGTTTCCCATACAGAAACATGACCTGACAAAAAGTAGAGAAACAAACCAGAGAAGAGGAAGACAAGTTATGTTTGGGGGAGGGTTGGTCTTACAACATGAGATTTGTGGCTTTAGCCACACAGTCCATAATTTGTCATGATGCTCAGTTGGGCCTATTGAACACGGTGGCCTAAGTCCAATTGTTAGTCCTAACCAGAGTATATTAGTTGAATCTGTTGCTGAATTCTAAGTCAAAACCTATGTAAATCTCATTGATTTAATGGATCTGCTCTAGCTGAGAGTTGCAATTGGATTTAGACCAGTGAATACTGGCACTGCTTATAATAAGTTAGGGATTTCTCACATTGTTAGTTTTCTCCATTTTTTAATAATGTTATTTTTTTCACATCAGAACCTCAAAAGCAAAAAATAAATATCCCAACTATGAAATCTTCTGTATTGTTCAAAAGTTTACCACTGTACTGGAGTCCAATAGAAAGCAGATTTCTTCATTAAGTGCACAGTTTGCATGTCTCTCACCAAATGTATTATTGCTAGAGCACTTTTTTGAACTGACTCTTAAAATATGACCTGGATGTTTTAAAATATGCCCTTGTTACAACTGATTTTCAATTAGAATGATAACTTGCTTTGCCAGAATTCATGGCTCACTGTTAGGTTTACAACAAGGATGAAAATACCTTTGGAAATGACACTGGTGGTTTGTTTGTTTGTTTGTTTTGCATGTTGCTTGTTTTTGCTTTTGTGAACACATTTCTGGAGAGAAAGCTACCTGTACTACTTAAAAATAATTTGTTCTCATTACTCATTGTGTTTGGAAAATAATTCAGTATTGAGAAAAATAACTCTTTATTTGTTATGTCACTTTTTGGTTTTTTATTACTTTTTAAATTAAAACTTGGGGTTCCTAAGAGGGTAAGTAGTTACTTGAAAAATGGATTTTTAAACTCTCTCTAAAATGCCTTAAACTACCCTTAGATGTCACTGACTAGAAACTGTTTCTTGTGACTTCATTTGTATTTGTTACATTGCTTTTGGAATGTGACATCATTCTACTCTTGTTCCACACCCTACCCCAGATAACTTGTTACTGATAACTTTGTTACTTGTAATCCCTCATTTTCAAATTTTGCTTCTGGAGAAATAAATAATTGTCATTACTATGTTGTAAGTGAAATTGCATTATAAGCATCAAATAATGAGCAAAGACTTGATGAAAAATTCCTTAAGCTCAGCCTAGTAGGGTCTGTAATAAACTTCAGATAAACATGTAGGATGTAGTGGGTCAGCAGTCTTTGGCCATCCAGATATTTTCATGTTATAGTTCCCATCAACCCCATCCAGCATGGCCAATGTTAAAGGACTGTGGGAGTTGTAATCCAAAACAGCCAGAAGGACACAGGTTCAACCTGTTCAACTGGTACTCAACCATGTTTTTTCATGTTGCTCCATATCCTACAGGAATTCCTCTGAATTTACCTGAGCTGGGTGCTGTCCTCTAGCGACTTTTTCTGATTTCCTTTTTGAGACTTCAGCAGAGCCTGCACGCTCAAATTCTCTGCTTCACTTTCCTTCTGCATGCTTTGCCGATAATTCAGTAGGTCACGGCTGGTCACATCAGAGCATATGAAATTTGACACAAATTCTTTCTCTGAAACACCAAGAAAGAAGAGGCAGCTTCTGTTTAAAAGAGATAATTTGCAGCTGAAATAGATACAATATTATTGTGGCATAACATTAAGCTATCTGGGATGTTCCTGTGCACATGGAATGGTAATTCCTGATCCTGTGTCAATAGGAGAGGATGTTCCACACATGCCTCCTCCACTGGTCCTCACTATACATCTCATTCACTACTTTACTGCTTTACTGACTTACAAGAAATCCCATTTTGAAATGAAATCTGATTCTTTCGAAATGTAACATCGGTGTGTTAAATGGAACTCCACAGGACTAGAAGACAGAATCATCGAAACTGAAATAGATTCAACCAACAGTATTTGCAGTTAGAAGGAATGATTACCTGATGATAAAAAAATCTAACGCAATTTGTGTGCATCTCTCTGTCTCTGTATTTCTATATGTGTATATATGTTCAAAAAAATACTTGTAAAAAAAATCCCACAGAGAATAATGACGCCACAGCCAAAAACTGGTTTATGTTCTAGCCGTGTGCAGCTACAGCCTCCTCATTTGTGAGTTTGACTTTCATGGATATGATTATTTGCAAATTTCTTCAACCTCTGCCCCCTCAACCTCAGATGCTGCTTTTCCAGGGGAGCCGTCCCTCTTGACAGTTCCAATCAGCTTGCGCTGCCCTTTAGAAACCCGCCTCGATCTTCCTCCTCTTCCCCCACATGTTGCCTGACCAGCTAAGGACAGCTTGCAGCCCAGTTTCTCATCACCACAAACCCTCTCCCAATGCCCTGAGGAAGAAGATGGGTAAGAGAAAGGAAGTATAGGGCCACCATGCTGCCTCATCCCCTTTCCTTCTTTCCCTGATCTGGCTTGGACCCTGGGTGTCCGTTCTCCCCACCGTGCCTTGGCCCCCTTCCTGCAGATACACACACATATTCCAGTATTTGACATTTTGCAATTTAGTGAGAGTCTTGTACCCCAGGCCTAGCGAATGTGGAGGTTCAACTGTATTATAATTTCCTTCTTACCTTTTACGCTTGCCTTTGCTAACCAATTTTGGATCTCTGCAAGGGAGTCTGTCTGTAAAATATCACGAAGCTTTTCGAGTATCTAGACAAAGAGTGGAATAGTCAAAGGAGGCATTTCAATAGAGTAGCTAGCCTTATCCAAATCTGTTTATTGCTCCAAAGTGAAATATTTCTAGAATGAAACCACCTTTTGTTACATGCAGTGGTGGGGGAGGCTGCGGGACTTTAGCGTACATTCTCAAGGGTACTGTTTGAAAATGTCTTAATAATGCATAATGTATTGCTTGTCTGCTGCATTCTGGTCACGATATTTCAGTTTTCGTAGGAA
The DNA here is from genome assembly GCA_948472985.1 of Iguana delicatissima. Classification (NCBI taxonomy): domain Eukaryota; kingdom Metazoa; phylum Chordata; class Lepidosauria; order Squamata; family Iguanidae; genus Iguana; species Iguana delicatissima. Next base: position 148,575 of record CAOKZL010002531.1, read on the forward strand.
CTTAGATGTTGGATATGAGCTGGTAGATTATAATTCAAGGAAACAAAGATGTTTTATGTGCTAATGTGCAAGGAGAAGATAGGACTCATTTGGATGGTATTCGTCTGATATGGAGTTTGATGCAGAAGTGAGAGTGTTAGGAATATAATTTTGCCAGAGATAGTGATTATTTTCCTTTAGATTAAAAGAAAGTCCACTGAAGCTGTATGTGCAGAAGGCATTTCATGTCCAAGTTTTTAGCTGCTCCATGAATCACTGAAGGACTGGCATATCTGTTGAATTCCTTCTGCCTCCTTGTACTTCAAGAGTAATTTTTGCTGGAATCATGCATCTAATTTCAGTTAATGGCATGCTCTAAAAGTTCAGACTTTGGGATCCCCTCTGAATACTTGGTAAGGGCATACACTTAAATGTTTCTGCAACTAGCAAGATACTAACAATAGGAATAAGTCTGGCTCTCAGCTGGTTTTTCTATCATGTAAAATAGCATAACAGGAATCCTGTTATCTAAGTCCAATGAATATTTCAGTTAACCAAAAAATATTTTAAAATTGAGTATACAGGAATAACATAAGAAGAGTTCTGCTAATTCAAAACAAAATCTACATTTATGAGAACTTGGTTATTAACTGTTCTCAAATTATGAAAGTTGCATTCTCAAAAACTCTCAAACTTGAAAATGGAGAAATACTGTTTTTTTTCCACAAGTTGCAGCAATGGATTTCATGTTACAAATTGTCTTGAATACTACTAATTTCAGCTGCTGTCTGCAGGCTTACTGTGTAATTCTGGTTGGATAGTGGCAATGCAAAACAATTCAAGAATTAATGAGATTATTCCAGACCTCATTCTGAAATGTACAGAACAGAAGTAACAGCATTCCTTCATTCTGTAATCTAAGAACCAACCACTTGAAATGGGAGTGTAAGAATTTATTCTATTTTGAAGTGCTATGAATAACTGTTTGGCTTGATAATGAGAATAAAGCTCAAAAGCTTGGACTATCAAAATTTCTAAAATGATCTCCTCTTTTCTTGGAAGTATTATTGCCATTGTCCCTGTGTGCTAATTCATCCCAACAGATCATTTGCTTGCAAACGAACTGTGCAATCTATGCATGTTTACTTAGCTGTAAATCCTAGAGCTTTTAATGTGCCTTACTTTGCACCCTACAAGGTGGAAGCATGTGATATGAGATAATTATTAATGGTTTTATCTCACTTTTATTTCTTGTTCCAAGTAGCTTGGGGCGTGATTAAAATTTTCTGTGATTTCTGGTCTTGAACGCATTTCCTGGCCAGATGAAAGACGGCGGTCCTGGGATGTCCTCCTCTGTTCATAATCTCTTAGATATTTCCTCACAGGATCATCCTGATGATGAAGTACCATAAAAAGAGATCCAAAAAAGATACATGAATGGATAGAAAAAATGAAAACTTCCTATCCTCACTTTATTTCTGTTGAAGTGCAATAACATTTGAATTGGTCTCGTACTAAATGCTTGCTTTCCAGTGTGTTCAATAATCCCGGAGTAATCTTGATGTTAACAAATGCTATAGGGTAACCTACCCCAACCTGTTGTCCTCCAGATCTGTTGGACCACAATTCCTAGAATCTCCCTCAGTTAGCTGGGGGATTCTGGGCATTGCAGTCCTATACATTGGGAAAGCACAGGATTGAGGGTAGCTGCTATAGGGCAATGGTTCTCTTCCTTTGGTACTGCAGATGAATTTTGGAGTGCAGCTCCTAGACTCCCTGGCCACTGGCCATACTGCCTGGGCCTTCTCAGAGCTGAATTCCAAAAGGGCTAAAGGTGAGAATCCGTGTTATAGTGCATAGCTCAAGCATTAGGACCAAAAAACTTGTGAAGTTAAAAGGCATCTTTGCATCTGATGTGCAATTTGAAAAAAAAAATAACCCACAACATCAGCTGGGGTGGGAAATGATCATTAACAATATCAGAGTGAGCATGGAGGGTGAGTTTAATCTTTTCCTCTCCTGGTGTGGTCTTGAGGTCACTGTAGTGAGGAGAGAGGTACATTTTCACTAAGATTTATGATGAAAACATTTCTATAGATTGTGGTTACAGATCTTCATTTAGCAGTTGGTATGTTAAAAGAGACAATCAGCAGCCCATGGGATATATTCCTCTCTATAGAATCATTTTCAATGTATTTCCTAGAATTTCTTTTTTCTTTTTTTTATTTTCAGCTATTCTTCCATGGATAAATAGAGGACACACATTCAGCAGAAGATGAAAATGTGGCTCCATGCACATAATGTTGTATATTGACTCAGAAATCTGGATTACATTCAACTGACTCTGGACCCACCAGCATGTGTGCAAGTGTACAAGGGATCTAGGAGTCTTTGTGAACCGCATGCTGAACATGAGTCAGCAATGTGATTCTTGGCTGCATCAATAGGAGTATGGTGTCTAGATCAAAGAAAGTAATAGTACTGCTCTATTCTGCTTTGGTTAGACCTCATCTGAAATACTGTGTCCAGTTCTGGGCATCTCATTTCAAGAAGGATATTGACAAGCTGGAGCGTGTCTAGAGGAGGGTGACCAAAATGGCAAAAGGTGTGGAAGCCATTGTTACCCTGAAATTTTGGGGGTCCCCGAGGGATGCCTTGATGTGCTCCAAGTGATGGGGAATGTAAACTCAACAGAGCACAAGCAATAGCACTACGAGAGGCAGGGTAACCTAGCGAGATCTTTTACCCAATTTTTACAGGGTCAGGCCAAGCCAAAAACCACACAAAAAGATCCAATAAATGACTTTATTGAACGGAAGTATCATGCATCAACGCATGCACTCACACACGCATTCAAGCCCTATAGAAAGGCAAAGAGTGGAAATTAGATAGAAGGATTATTAGAGGATTTGTAGTTTGGGTGATACTGCACCCTTTCCTGAAGTCCTTGGTCCAAGATAGCAGCGAAAGAAGTAAAGCTCAATGGAAGGACGCTGAGGAGATTACTCGGCTGCCGGGGGGAGGGGGACGGTCTGTTGGTATGACCGGGAGTTATCCAAAGAACCAGCCAAAAATGGGGACTATTTGTAGGAAAAATGTACCTTGAGAGCAAATCCTCTCCCAGGGAGAACAAAGAGAATGGTAATGGAAAAACAACACTACACCGGCACCTTCTTTGATATTAGGAGACAACAAGGTGTTACCAAGGTTTCAGGATCTTCCGCCACTTTGGGTTGCAGTGTGAGTTTATGTAGATGGTCCTTGCCTGATAAGATTTTATTGCTACCAACTTATGGGAAAGCACCTTAATCCCTTCAAGTTGGCTCCTCAAAGGCTGAGGACCTTTTGCCCACTGTGGGTTGGCACAGTTTGAGGTCTCCTGTGCCTACGTGACGGGGGAGTTTACTGGCTTGACCTGGTTTTCCGATCATATGACTGTTGCTGCCTACATGCTCATCTGGGTGACCTCTCTGGTGTGCTAGATTATATTTTATATCAAAATTGTAGACCCCGGGACAGGGTTTACCAATGGGACAACACCATGCCCTATGAAGGGCGGTTTAGGGAGCAGGGGACGTTTAGTTTGCAGAAGAGGAGGTTAAGAGGGGACATGATTGCCATGTTTAAATATTTGAAGGGATGTCATGTTGAGGAGAGAGCGGGCTTGTTTTCCACTGCTCCAGTGACTAGGACAAGGAGCAATGGATTCAAGCTGCAGGAAAGGAGATTCCACCTGAACGTCAGGAAGAACTTCTTGACCGTCAGAGCTGTTCGGCAGTGGAACATGCTGCCTTGGAGTGTAGTGAAGTCTCCTCCTTTGGAGGTTTTTAAGCAGAGGCTGGATGGCCATCTGTAGGGACTGCTTTGATGTGGGTTTCTGCATGGCAGGAGGGTGGACTGGATGGCCCCTGTGCTCTTTTCCAACTCTGTGATTCTAAGTATAGAAACAGACTACACATACATGATTGTTGTTATTGTTGTTGTTGTTGTTGTTGTTGTTGTGCACCTTCAAGCCATTACCTAACTTGTGGTGACCCTAAGATGAATCCATTACTAGGCTTTCCATGGCTGAGTGTGTGTGATGCACTCAAGGTCACTCATGCCTAAGCAGGGAATCAAACCCTGTTGTAGTCCAGTGCTGAAATTGCTAGACCATGCTGGCTCTTATAGTGATTACTAGATTGCTATAGATGCTTGGTTCAACTGGTGACTTTTTTATTCCTCTGTTATAGTGTTATTATTATAATCAATAATCAAAGCAAGATAAACCAGGGCAGTTTTCAAAGATATTGTGCAGTTTCCTAATGCAATAACTTTAGAGAAAGCTTGGCTTTGTCCACCAAAGTTTAGTATACCAAGGGGCTGGACTAGCACGGCATAGAAAGTAATGGTATTATTGTATTCATCCTTCATATATTCAGAGGCATAGGGAAGAGAAGTTGAGAACATTCTTATACATACATCCAAATGGAATCTACCAATTTCAGGACGCTGGGAAAGCAGGAACATTGGTAGGTTGATGCAACCTTTACAAGACCAACTTCATATTAAAATAGAAGATACTAAATAATTGCTTAAAGTGAATATTAGAAGTATAAGGCCACAGATATTCCATATATCTATATCTATATCTATATCTATATCTATATCTATCTATATCTGCTGGTATAGTGGTTCAGGGCAGGTAGCTTGAACACAAGAAGTTTTGATTGTTTGGATTATGACTGATGGCAGAGCTTTGTCAGATTACCTTTTTCTTTAACAGTGGGGTATTTGCTACTCTTCTTGTGAGCTCGTTTATCTCGTCTTTCATAAGTTCTGGAATATAATAGATGAGATTTTCAGTGAGTTAACACTGGAGTAATAATGGATTAAAGGTTGATGAGGCAATTTGAAAAACACTAATTTAATGCAGTATTTAGTGGAGAAAGAATATCTTTAGTTCAAGTGTGGGGTATTATGATGATTTATAAATATTTTTTGTACAAAAATGTACAATCCTGTATACTTCATTGTGTGAAAAACTAAAAATCCTCAAGAGGAAGTACTTTGGGTAGAAAATGCATTTTGAAGATAGGATGCTGATAAATGGTTGGATATTCCCTGCCACAATCTTTAAAGTAGATTACCAAGGTAACCCTTTGCCATACTCCCTCTATCAACCTTTGTTGGATCTCCTGTTACGGAGCACCCAGAGACAGCAGGATGCAATTTGTCCGTATGGCTCCTAGCCGCTGATCTCTATTCTAAAGCAGTGAAGAGAATGTGAAGTATTAAAAGTCAATGTGAAGATGTGGGAAGTCTGAAGTAATAATTTAATGTGACCATTCTTGTCCACCTGCTTTTCATATACAAAAGTCATTTTGAAGTAGAGGATTTTGAAATAGAGGAATCGTATCTTGGTATGCTAGCAAACTAGAATTACTTACGTTCAGTTTTCACCTTAGGTAGGTTTTGCACTAAGTTTGGCAGAGTATTGCTGGGAAGAGAAGTATCACCAGCTGTTCCCGTGCGCCTGTATAACTGATTGTGTGCTGGGCCTGGTAAAGCGATGTGGCCTTCATTGAATCCTCGATCTTTTACAACACAGACCGGTGCATCATTTAACCCTGAGGGGGAAAGAAAGGTCCTTTTAATATCTTCCCAATTGTTTTGGATTTGTTATAGTAGTACCATGCCAGCATGGTTGCTGAACCACATCTTGATTTATGAAACATATTGCTTATGAAACATTTGGGATAGGTTCACACTTTGGAGTTCCATCAAATGATTCTAAAATCATGTGGAACCATATGCCTATGAGCTGTCACAGATTAATCCCAAAGACACGATTTTCATTTTGTCTCCTGACTATTCAGCCACAGTGCTGTTCTATGGAGAAAAATCTCACTCAAGGTTCAAGGACTCATCCAGGGATGCAGATGTATTTGTGAAGCAAAACTTGATGAGTTACAAGTGCACTTGTGAACTGACTGTTGCTTTTGTGTTGACATTAGTCAGTATAAATGCTTTGGAGAGTGATCAGTCAGAGGTTAATCCTTCCATATGCTAGCCATTATTTGGTGTTGTAGAATCTATAGGAACACAACTAGTTCATAGTGAGTCAGACCATTTGTGTATCAAGCTCAAGCACTGTCGACATTGAATGGCCATGGCTTCTGTTCTGTCCTATCAAACTTTTGATGAAACATAGGAATATAAGAAGCTGCTTTGTACTGAGTCAACCCATTGGTCCACCTAGTCCACTACTTTCAACTTGGATTAGTAGCAATGGCTGTTCAGTGTAAGAATTCTTCCCCAGTTCTGCTTGGAAATGCCAGAGATTGAACCTAGCATTTTCTGCATGGAAATCATGTACCCTGACAACTGAATTCACAGTACCTCCTAGATACTAGATACTGCCCATCCAGAATAGAAGCAAGCTTTAGTCTGGGTTGCTAAATTACCCCTTGACTTAAACTGGCTGCAAGTGGCTAGCTCTGTGCTGTAAAGTGGTTAGATCTTCTAGCTATTGCTAATTGTTCCTTAGCTGAGCCAGTTTTTAAATGCTGCATAGCAAACATCTGACTAGTCTTAGCCTAGTCTTGTCTATGTTTATTGTTCATATTGTTTCTGACTAAAGGCCTCTCTAAGATCAACCTGTCACTTTGTTTTGTTGACACGATTTGTTCAGAGGGAGTTTGCCATTGCCTTCCTCTGAGACTAAGAGAATGCATCTTGTCCAAGGTCACCCAGTGGGTTTCCATGGCCGAGCAGGGATTCAGACCCTGATCTCCCAGAGTTCTAGTCCAACATTCGAACTACTGTACCATGTTGGCTCTCTTATTGTTCATATAGCCAAAATAATTCAAGAGCTATTTCAATAAGTCAGGGACAAAAATATGTGGCCTTTAGATGTTATTAGGCTGCAGCTCCCATGAACTTTCACCATTGACTATGCTAGTGAGCTCCATGTTCACCTTTCCTAATGCATGTGAAAAAGGCATGCATTTATTGGGCAGGGGCTGGGCTGGGCTGGGCTGGGCTGGGCTGGGCTGGGCTGATCTTTCCTCATCTTAACTTCCTGTTTTTACTTCCTTTGAGGATTTGAAAAAACAAGATGGGTGGTGGAGAAGGATTAGTTTTAGAGTTGCCAGAGTGAAAACTGTAGAGGACTATTCTTCATGCTTGTGTAGAAAAGGGGATTTTGCCAGGTAACAATCCACACCTGAAATCCCCTCTTCTGCACAACCATTAAAGGTACATGAGCTCTCTCCAGTTCTCACTCTGGGAAAGCATGATATGGTTCCCTGGAATAGGAAATAGATTATCATTACTGTACTTTGAAGTATATCAGCTGTACAACTAGAGACCAATGGTGGTAGCTTTAAGAGCTGGAGTGCTACATGTATGTTTACTCTCCAAATATTGCATGAAATGTATCACTTCTGTTCTGGAACCCAAGAGCAAATGAAAGAATTGTATGTATCAACCTTCTTTTACCTTTACCTTTAATGTGGCACACTGTCCTAGGATGTGGAGAGTGTCTGCAAACAAAATAAGTTGTATTTCCATATGGGGTCAGCTGAGGATCAGGTTGGGCTTTGAAGTTGATGTTCATCTTAAAGCTGTTCTATATTTGCTTTGCAGTTCTTCTTTATGTAGAAGGAAACAGCAACATTTCATCAAGAAGTTCCTATACTGGTAGCACAGAGGAAAATAAGCGCCAGACCCATAAACATAAGATACTCCTTTAGAGTGTGTTTGTACTCACCCCTTCATTGCTTTCCACACAGCTACAAGGGTAGGAATCATGCAATCTCCAGATGCTGGTTGCAGTACCCAGCAGTCTTCATCATTGGCTATACTGGCTAGGGCTGATAGGAGTTGCAGTCCAGCCCCTGGAAGGCCACATGATTCCTGCTTGTACTTTAGGGACTGCCCTAACAAAGTGGCTTACAAACAAAAATATTAAGAGAAATCTAATAAATGAATCCATAACATGCCATAAAACGGCCCCAGGTAAAACTGTAAACAATATGACATCAATAAAATGTATTTTATTTATTGAAATTAGGCCAGTTTTAAAGTTAAAAATCTGAAGGCATCATAAAAGATAACACAAAACTCAAAACAAATACAATAAAAATCCAATGAGTTGACATACAATGGAAAGTCAGTAAAAAAAGAGAACTTGTCAATGAAACCAGCAGTCCCAGAATGATGGCAAGATCAGTATAAACAAGTAGATCTTCTGAGCACTTCTGAACCACTGATGGAAGGTGTGGGACTACCACAGAAAAGGCCCTCTCCTTTGTATTCAGCAGCCTACCTACCTGCTGTTGGTGATACGGAAGTGAAACAAATTTCCACTGATAACCTCAGAGTGGAGACAGGCTGGTGCAAGAGATGTTTGCCGTTAAAATAATGGGTCAAAACTAAGGCCATTTCCACCCAATGTTGCTATAGCGCAACAGCAGTGGGTTGTTTTTGGTTCAGCAGCTGTGCTACTTCACAGTGTCATCACTATCCAGCTGGTATCTTGTTCTCAAGCACTGCAAAACCACTGTATTCTATTTCCAGAAAAAATCTGTTAAGAGCCTCCACTAGGGCTTCAATCCAGTCAGCCGTCTTTAGTGCAGAAGCATAATAGAGTTTGATAGCACTTCCTGTTATCATGGATTAGCAGTGGGCGGGCTGTGGGCGTGCCCAGGTTTCATCCATGATTCCCATGGCATGGTAACTTCAAAATCTATCACCCCTCTGTGTTTGTTTTAAATTTCTCCTTTGAGTTAAACCCTTTCTTAAATACATTTTTAAGGATCATAGAGTGAAAATGCAATAGTGTATGGGTGTGTCCTGCCCTTACAGCATTGCTTCACTGGTATGGCTTCCACAGGAAAAAAGACCAATCAGGGATGGTGGAGTGGGGTGAAGGCAGGGACAAGGAGTGGCCAAAGGCACTGTAGTGTGGAAGCAACACCGGTGGCAATGCCGCTACTAATCTACTTAGGGCAGAAGGGTGAGCAAAATTGCTCAAATGACAATGCTGGGATTGTAACGCTACAGTATGCTAATGGCATCTAGTGCAGAAATGGCCTGAGTCTTTAAACCTGAAAATCAATATTTCAAATTGGCTCATAAAGCAGTGACAACAGTACAGCTGGTGAAGTATCAATGTCAAATAAGCAGTTTAAAACCACTCCCACAAAGAATGCAGTATAGTACTCCAACTTGGTTATCATTGTAGCACAAATAACATACCTTCCAACATTTTACAGATGAAAACCGGGATGCTTATGGCCACACAACATCACAGTGTGGTCAAGATGGCAAAAGCTATTAATGAGGAAGAACACACAAGCTAGAAGAGGCTGCAGCAGTTTGCTTTTGCCTGACCTACTGGGAAGGGCAAGATTCCTTCCCTTCCTCTCCGCTCCCTCCTGCTGAGTTGAGTGCAAACTACTTTTGCCGTTTGAGCTTAGTTTGCAGCAACTGAAGTAAACCAAGGACAAAGGAGGAGGAGAGGGAAACTGGGAGATTTTAAAGGCAGCTGAAAAAATGGGATGACAGAGGATTAATCACAACTATCCTGGCCTTGGTATATAAGGTAGATTGGAAAAATATATTATTTTATGGCTGTAAACGTCAGACTAAAAAAAGGAAATAAAAAAAAAGGACTGTCCTGCCAATATGGAATAGAACAATCAAGACAAATCCTCCATCTCAGCCTAAACTAGTAAAAATAAAACCAATAAAAAGCTTGATAAAATAATACAAATCTTTTAATATCTCCATTTTGCTCCTTTCCTTGCACCCTTTAAGCTTAGGATGAGTAATCTTTGTTCCTCTTGTTTTGTTTTTGTTTTGTTTTTTGGAATACAACTCCCTCAGTTCTTTGTTATTTTTCAATTAATCATGCTGGGAAAGGTGACTAGAAATTGTAGACCAACAAAAGCTTTGCTGCTTCTAGTTCTTTCCCACCTATTTCTTTTTGAGAAAAAAATTCTTTATTAAACCATAGGACCAACTACAGAAAATCTGAGGGTCAAACATAAGATTATATATTTGATATGTTTGTCACTTTTCTTTTTGTAGAGGTAAGCAGATTGTCTTTTTTTTTCTTTTCTTTTATGGAGGTAAGCAGAGCCAGCATGGTGCAGTGGTTTGAGAGGTTGGACTGTGACCTAGAGGCTGATTCCCTGCTCAGCCATGGAAACCCACTGGGTGACCTTGGGAGTGTCACACACTCTCAGCCCCAGAAAACCCTGTGGTAGGGTTGCCTTAAGGTCACCGTAAGTCAGAAATGACTTGAAGAGACACAACAACAATAACTCCCCAATTAGTGAAATATGTCTGCTTATCACAGCACGTGAATTTACTTTCCTATGTATCTTGCATTTAGCATGTTTTGTTTGTCACTGGAAGGTTAGCACAGGCTTAATTTCCAACTCTGATTACTGAAAAATATGTCTTTGAGGATATTCCTCTGTGGGAGGGGAAATGGATTAACCATAGGGAATATGGTTTCACCCTTAACATCTAGTATGGCAATTTCTAGTACATAACTGTTTTGCCGGTGAACAATGTATGTCTTAGTGTATGTTAGATACTGCTGAAAATTGACTGTAAGAGCCTGCCTTCTAATGAGTCAGATCATTACTATTTATCTAGCCCAGTATTGTATATTATGATTGGCAGTAGCTCTTTCAAGGGTCTACCTGATTCTTTTAACTGAAGATGCCAGGGAATGAAATTGACTTTTCTGCATATGAAGAATGTCCTCTACCACTGATCCATAATTCTTCCCACTTGTAATTAGACTCTGCAGTTATAGAGTCAGGGCATACTACAGCATTTTAAAAAACTTTGGGGGAAGCTGCTCTTCAGTATGAAGGAAAAAGAGATCAGAGGTATCCTGCCGCATGTGTGAAGCTGTTTGAAAGCATATCTTGAAAGGCAGAAATGGGATCCCCAGCGTCTAAACATGTTTATGTGGAGTCTGATCGATTTCATTGTAACTTTATTTCTAAACAAATGTTTTAAGACTGCAGTCTGTGAACATTAAGTATGCACACAGAAATATGTTCCACTGCAATTAAGGCAATGTATCATTACTGAGATTATGGTGCCCACCCTCTTTAACACAACAGGGAATGAACCAATCTATCTTTGGCTGCAGAAATGCTTGTTTATCCAGAAATTATGACTTAAGTCCGTATTTGCTCTAATGAAATAATGAGACAAAACTGGGTAGGAATCCCTAACAAAAATATGTAGTGTAAAGAAAGTACCTGCTGTACAGTCATAGGAAGAGATTTTGTCCAGCAGCTCAAACTCTATAGTGTCTTTCTTATTTTAGAGTAGGTTGCTTTATCTTCTCTTTTGTTGGAAATTCTTGCTTAAATGTTTAAAATAATTTACACTGAACAGACAAAGCAGTTCTTACAATGATATATCCAGCCCTTGTCTCAGCCAATGTGAGACAGCCAGACTTCAACCTACATTTTGCTTTCTTTAATCACACTGTCTCTTGGCTCCACAGAACATCTCAGGGGTGAAAAAACAGACATGAAGGCAGCAGTCTGGAATCCACGTTTGGAATCCAAGAATCTTTTCTCTCCAGCATTCTGTATACATCACTTTGTTTATGACATCTTCCAATCTCATATAGTTGTATAGTGAACACAGTGTATTCACAGTGTATTGTAAAAGTAATGCTGTAAGCAAAGTTGTAAAGTAAGCAAAAGCCTGTATTATATTCTTAACTTCACATGGAAAAGTTATTTATTTTCATGGTTATGTAGGCTGCACAGGAAGATCAAATGGATGTTAAATATACAGTAATGTAAAATAAGGGACAGAGTTGGTCATAAGATTTGTAATCCTTATGGGTTTTCCTACCACTTTGTCCATGTTTTTTTCTCCTCTCTTTTCCCCTTTATTTATCCCTCCTTTCTGCTTCTACAGGACCCAAAGTAGCTTACCACATCAAATCTGTTTACGATAAAAGGGCTTTCTTTTGGGTATTGGGCATATCGGGGGGGGGGGAATCAGGTATACTAGCGTGTAGTCCATTGTGCCACCAGATGGCACTGTTTCATATCTTAAAGCTCGCCAAAGAGGAAGCTTTCCCCTTCTTGAGGCCTTGTAGCACCACAGCTCTCACGAGTGTAGAGGGAGGACTGTTCTCTACCTGTTCTGGGCACTATTCATTTAACCTGGAAAGACCTGTCGTAGTCTCTGGTTCCCTGAAGTATGGCATGATAGTAATCTTAAAACACTTTTGAAAACTTTAACAAATAAGCTAGCATGTAACCTTGCAATGGGTCCAGTTGCATTCAGCACAGAAGTCCTGCAACATAAAACACATCCAGCCATTCTTATCTATCTTGTGGTCGTAAGACAAGCAAGAGAACAAGAAGAAATACCGGTCTGGATGGAAGCAGTGCACAACCTCTCTGGGAGTATGTATGTCAACAGGTGAGGAGAAAATGAGTAAAATCAGCAGGAAAGGGAGCAATCTGTTGGATCAGTGTTGGATATGAGGTAATAAATCAGTAGTAACCTACAAGTCCAACTCACAATATTTTTTCTGTTGGAGGTAAAAGGCGTCCTCCCCCACCCCCAGTGGTGGCTAGTGGCTTTCGTGTTGAATGGTATATCTGTTATGAGTGTTACTCTTCAGTCTTTTAGCCTTTAGCCATAAAGAAGCTATCCAAGGTGCTGAACTCATATCTGGCAAATAGGTTCAGAACTTTGGATAGCTCTTTCAAAGTTTGGCTACAACCCAGAAGGGATTCACAGCTCTGCAGATCTGGAATCTACACACTGCCGCAGACACACAACAGCCAACTTAACTGGTAATTAAGTTTAATTCAACACTGGCAACTCACTAGTGCCCCTCACCACAACTGAAGGAAGCATGCTAGTTTGGAAGACCACAAAGCCCATTGCATGACACATATAGCTTTAAAAGGGAAATAGGCTTGGACTTAGGAGCAATGGTTGGAAGTCTGCCAGCGCTGCCTCATCATGATCAGTCATCTAAAGTAGTTGCCTTACACTGCCTAATGATAGGGTTGGCCTTGAAAGCATCACAGGATCCAGGGACAAGTTGTCTAAATGGTGTTGATGGTAAAGATGAGGATCCACACAACAGCTGGCTAAAACAGGAGATCTGGGTTTGGTGGTGTTATTTTAATATTTCAGCTGGTTATCCTAAAATTGATCTCCTTGCTCTCAGTATGAAATTTGTGAATGGTAGCCTTGATTGCCATGTCTGTCCTGTAGTCCTAAGAAGAGCAAAAGAAGGAGAAAAAACCACCAATGTACTAATCCAGTGTAATATTTCAGAACAAATTCCAATACAGAGTGTTCCTCTCCATAGAAGTGTTTGGGGGTCTTGTTACTGTAGGCAAATAACATAAAACTGACATTTTAGAATGGAAAATGTGCTACCTGTCCAATGGATGGATTTTTCTGATAGCAGGAAATTACAGCAACTAAATGTGTATCAGTAATACTGTTGTCTTAATTAAAAATTTTATTTTCACAGGCCAAACTGTCACAATTGCCTAATGTGTGTATGTATGTCTTCAGATCACCTATTGGGCTGTGGCAACCCCTGAATTTCATAGGGTTTTCTTAGGCAAGGAATATTCAGAGGTGGTTTGCCTTTTCCTTTCTTTGAAATGGTATTCCTTAGCAGTCTCCCATCCATGAACTAACTATGGCTGACCCTGCTTAGTTTGTAATATCAAATAGCATCTGCTGCTTTCAAAGACATGCATTTCTGAAGTGCAGACTGCAGCAAACTCAGAATCCAAACATGCAGTGTTCACCACCAGTCCTTCATTCACCCAGTCCAATTTCACTTACTGTATTTGACTAAAAGTAATTACACATCTAAGAAAAGAATACATACATACATACATGTGCAAATACAGAAAAAAGTCAAATTAATGAATCCTCTGTGCATTCTACAGCAATAGCTTTCAGAGAGAGACCATGAATACTTTTAGCAACTTTAGCAAGCAGGGCTATTTTATATGACATATGCCCCACAGTCTGACAATAGCCACCATATTTTCACGTAAGAGTTCTCCCTTGTAAGACAGCCAAAATCTCTTCTTGGGATTTTGATTTAACTGGAAATAAAAGAAACATAAAATATCCTTTTACCTCTCCCACGCCACAGATGCAGAGCCTTAAGTTTCTTGGAATGTTTTTATACAGGGTTCCCCCACTGATCTGACAGGTTAGGGATTGGAGCACTGTCAGAAAACAGAACTGGTTGAAAAGCAGAACCCATGTACTGTACTGTAGGGAGCATGAGGGACTTAATGGAGACTTACTTTAGATTGACTGTGCACACCCTGCTTGCAAAGTCTCTCAACCAGCTTAGCAGCCTTTTTCTCCCCTCATAGCTTGCTTTGTAAGCAGCACATGTATGCAAGTGGTTCCAAGTTAGCCTCTGTAGGCAAGAAGAACTGATTAAAGAGCAGAACCTCCATCAAATTAATGGAACTTGTCCTTAATTTGGAAACAATAGAAAAGCAAGTTGTCAGATAATAGGGTGTCAAAAAGTTGGCGCTTCCTGTAACTGCCATAAAAAAAAAAAAGATGTTGGCATAGTTTGGGAATGTAATTCAGTAAAAGCAGTTCTTAGGGAGGTGAAGGTAAGTATTTGTAAGTATTGAACATTTACATGATTTATTGTCAATAAATGGTACTGGATGGAAAAATTTGAAGATTTAATTAGGACTAAATCCTGATTATTATCCAACTTGTAAATCCAGTCCCTTAGCTTGTTTTTAACTCTAAGCATAATAAAAACGTCTTTTAAAAGGATTTTAGATGTTAATAAACCTTTATATATCTCAGCCACCTTTCTTCCATTGTTCACACAAATGCAACACTGGGAGACAGTCCTCTGACATATCCAAAACCCTCTTATAGTAGAAAAGGGATGTCTTCTGAGTCCTAGCTTTAGCACATACCACACCTGTCTCTGTCCTGAGGAATGACATCGGAATCCTTAGAGGTACAGCCAAGAAGTATCTCAGAAAATTGTTTTGACAGACCTCTAGGTCATTCAGGTTGTTATGCTTTTCCCTCCAGATTTCAATACCAAATTGTATTTAGACAACCACTTTTCTTAGAAACACTTTCAATGCAGGAATTACCAGCCTGTTGCCCCTAGAGTTGAAAAAATTCAAAATAACATGAGACGACTTCTATGCTATTTAATTTGATGTTTTTTTGCTGAGCCTTCCAGGAATTTTATTTTTATCAAAATATACCCCCAAATATTTAAAAGAGGAAACCTGCTCTTTCTTATTCCCCCTGCATTCCAATTGTACCATCCTGATATAGTATACAGCGTTATGTGTGCATTTGGTTGCCCACCTGCGCACTGATAACATTGGATAAAGTGAAATATGTTCAGCATTGTTGAGTTGAGCATCTGCATCCTCACATAGATTTGGTTCAACCGCAGTTTTTTTAAAAAAACAAACAAACCTGCAGACCTCAAGCAATAGCCTTCCTAGGACACATACTATAAAGATAGCCTTTTGGGTAACAAAATGGAAGGACAAAGCTTTATGACGTTTGGATGCACTGTTCAAAGATTTCAGGAGAGATATATTAAATACCAGACAGAGAATTCCAAGTTCAGTTATTCACTTTTTTTTGCCCTGTTCATCCATATCCATCTGTTCATTACATTGTTTGTTTCAAGGCATTCTCCATTCATTTTAACAGGATTTGTGTTATATGACACTGAAATGCAGGAAGTCTTGGTGGATTATGCTTTTCTACCTACAGTCCTGAAGGGTGCAATAGTAACCTAAAGCATATGCTTATCAAACAAATCCAGAACAGCTGGAGCATCCTCCCATCCAAAAAGCCCATGTAAGATGTGTGTGTGTGTGTGTGTTACATTTAGCTGGAGATCACCCACTGAGCAGAGGGCTGAACTTGATGGCCTGTGAGGCTCCTTCCAATGATCCTTTATTCTATTTCATAATAGCAATACATATTCTATTGAGCAAGAGTTATGCCTCCAGCAATAGGGCTATGCAAATATTGCAAGCTGTTGCAATCTGTCATTTACACAGGCAGAAACAAACAGAAGTGAGACTGAGACCCAGTCAAGAGAAAACCTGTTATCTTCAACTAGTTGGGAAAAGCGGATGGAAGCCTTGGAGCTCCATGGCATATTTTAATAACAAATTAATTGGCTGCATAATGGAAGTGCCAGAGTCAGTGACTGTTGTTTCATGAATTGACCTGTAGAGTTACCAGTAGGTTTCAGTATGGTGGAAGGTAACAGAGGTTATAGAATATCAGGAGCAGTGCAAGATATTTTGCAGCCTTGAGCAGAAAAGCAAACAGTGGTGGCTGGTGACTTCCCTGTCAATGAGGTGGCGAATCTGCTCTGGTTTTTAGTCTGGTGTTATCCAACATGCTGAACATATTCTGGTGATAAATTTTAGACTAAACTCTGCAGCAGATTCACTGCCCCCTGCAACACATACATTTGCATATGACACTGTGTGGTGTCAAACCTAGCCCAGTTATACATGCCTTGCATATATATCAATTTTAAGGTACATAAACTAAATATGTACATATTTTTAAAAGACCTAGTTAGACAGAATCTGCTTTGTGGACACCAATACAAATATCACATTGTGTACATAACTTGCAAGTCTTATCCCCATTGAAAACGTTTTAAGCTTAATCATTTATTTAGTAATACATTAATGCGCTATGTTATACTTACTCAAATTTGCTGAAGATAACAAATGTCAGTGATCTTACAGTCAAACCCACTGGCAATTTGTTATGCTAAGGAAGAAACTATGGAGTGTCTGTTAGTTGAACCAGTGTCTCTCAATTACAAGACTGTGGGGAAATTTTGAGAATTCACCATGCACGCCTCACATGATGGTGTTCCCGAAAATAGGCTTCACATTTACTGAAGATAATAAATGTCAGTGATCTAACAGTCAGCTAACCCACCTGCAGTTTGTTATGCTAAAGAAGAAACTATTGAGTGCCCATCAGTTAAACCAGTGTTTCTCAAAGAGAAGACTCTGGGGCAATTTTGAGAATTTGTCATAAGCCCCTCATATAACAGTGCCACCTAAAATAGGCTCCCTGTGAATAATTCTATTCACACACTTCCATAGCAATGTGTTTGATGGCTTTGTGTGCCTAAACTGACATCATGACGTTGGCCTGGGCAGGAAGGAATATCTCACTCTAACGTGGCAAGATGAGCTATTTTCCCATCTCAGACTACTGGTAGAGAGCTCTGTCCTGCTCACCACTAAGAATGTAGTAAAGAATTATTTCAAAGAGTGAAGAAGATGTCATGAGAAAGTTCAACACTGCCTCCTGTGGCTCATACAGGAAAATAAGATTTTTGTCACAAATACGTATGCTTTTTCATTTATGCAAGTATGTCTGTGTCACCACACAACCCAAGCCTTGTTTGTTAATGCCCACTGTTAAAGTAATTATCACCATCTGCGCTTTTTCACATTTTAGCCTCCTCTGACCACAATCTCTGACTGGCTAGCTAAGGATGGGTTGCTGCCCAAGGTCTCACCACCACAAATCCTCTCCCAATATCCCACATACACACACACACACACACACACACACACACACACACACACAAGGAAGGAGATGGATGTGAGAGAGGAAGTAGAGGATCACCATATCGACTCACCCCTTTTTCCTCTCTTTCCCTGACTCTGGGTACCCGTTCTCCCCACAACACCTCAGCACCCTTCCCAGAAAAACACATTTTGATATTTGTGGTTTTTCCAATTTGTAGGGAGCCTACTCCTTTAACCCAAGCAAATGTGGAGGGCCAATTGTGTTCTATAATAAAACTAATGTATTTACTCGGCGTTGCCCGGGATTTTATTTTCTCATAGGTAATGCTTGTTAGAAATACCTTAGGAGTTACCTTACCTTACCTTACTTTAGGAATTAGATGTGGTTGAAATACACAGGTTTGAGATCCTGTGTCTCTAATTCCCCAGACTGTGTTGTCCAGTACCTATAACTTTTGCCCATATTCCCCAACCCAATCTGTGTTTAGAGTTGTTAGCATACAGAGGTTCAGTTTCTGAGGGAATACACTGTCCTCCTCCTTCTTGCTGGTAGGCCTCATCTCCATAGCAATCGGCCTGAGGCCCAACAGCTCTCAGCTGAGAATTCTAAGGGCCCTTCCCTAAACTGCCAACCCCAGGATTCCATAGGATCTTCGCAGCCAGCCAGTCATATGAGGTCTTCTTGCCTCACACAGCCAATCATATGAGGTCTTTGCCTACCTGACACAGATAAACAG
The DNA here is from genome assembly GCA_948472985.1 of Iguana delicatissima. Classification (NCBI taxonomy): domain Eukaryota; kingdom Metazoa; phylum Chordata; class Lepidosauria; order Squamata; family Iguanidae; genus Iguana; species Iguana delicatissima. The sequence goes on from CAOKZL010002531.1 coordinate 166,906, forward strand.
ACAAACTCACAGACAAACATTGACTTTTATATAGTAGATGTATTGGTATTTAAGGTACCCTAAAGACTCTGTTGACACAGATATTTGAAGGCTCTGTTAAATGAATGGTTGGCTGGATCAGAAGAAAACCTGTGTATTGTTTTGCCCTGATGGAAGGAGTGAGAGTCATGTAGCTCTCTAAATGTTTTTGGATTGCCCCCTCCCAGCCAGGGATAGAGAATGCTGGGAGCTGAAATCCAACTACATTTGGAGAGCCATATGATTCCCATCTGCCCAGGATTCAGGCTCTCAGAAGCAGGTCACAGGGAACATGTGTATTTCGAAGATGGGATAGAGTGTACAGGTGTACATGATTAGCTCTTGGCCCTGTAATGTAACTTGGGGTTTTGTGAGAGCAGCCCAAAACCTGACTCTCACTAGAGGTCATTCTCTTTCCAAATGTTTGTCCAGATATTTTCCTCCTGTTCCCCTGTTCTTAACACCTGCTAGTTATGACCTGTAAAGCCCTATCATGGCAATTTCTGCCCTACATTGTTATAGCACTATTATTCCACATTCAACATCCAATGGAATTCTGGGGTTTGCAGTTTAGGGAGGGACCTCAAGGCTATCAGAAAGACTGTATCTCCCTCTATGAGTCTGCCCAACTTCTAAAATCTTCAGTGGAGGATTTTTCTCAGTTCCATCATCATCACAATTGCACTTACTGAGGACATAGTAGAGGGCCTTCTCAGGTGCTGCTCCTCAGACTATGGAATTCCTTCCCATTTTAGGTTTGGATGGTCTCATCATTGCTTTCTTTCTGTCAGCATGCAGAGACCTTTTTTTAAATTGAGCTTTTTTAAAACTTGAGCCTTCAATTCTTAATTTGTTGTGCAGAAAGGTTTGTAACGGGTGTATTGGAATTTCATTTTTATCATGTTTTAAACATGTTATACCATGTAATTCAAATTAATTTTTAATAGGATAATCAAACTTTTCTTTTACATTTTTAATTGTATTTTCTGTCATCCTGTATGTAAACCAGGAAGAATATAAATTAAATTATTAAATAAATTCTTCTTGTAGTTCCCAAATGCATTCTGGTTTTGTGGTGGGACCTAAGTGGAACAGGCCCCAAAAATCATTACACAAGCCCAGCACACATGTGTATTTACAAGAAGCTAAACAGCCTAAAAGTACTAGATCTCATCTGATCTTAGAAGCTAAGCAGGGTCAGTCCCTGGTCAGTACTCCTGGATGGGAGATTATCAGTGAATTCCAGTGGTATAGACTATATTTCAGAGGAAGGAACCTACAAAATCACTTCTGAGTATTCCTTACCCCCCCCCAAAAAAACCCCTATGAAATTCATGGGATCACCATAAGTTGACAGGTGACTTAGAGGTATGTGTGCATGCACGTCCGTGTGTGCACACACCCATACACCCACAGATAGAGTGTGCAGGTGTGTGGGATTAGCTCATGGCTAATCTTTAGTGCTCTATAAGAACAACCCAAAGCCTGTCTCTTAGTGAGGTCCTGTACTCTACAAATGGCTGTCCAGACATTGCCCTCCAGTTCTTCCAAGGGAGCAAAATAATTTTCCATAATAAATGAGTAGGCTGATAATAGAAGTAACTAACAGGGACATAAAAGGAGCACTTGTTTTACCCCATTGGTTTTGTCAAGGCTTTGGAAATAGGCTTCTTGATGGTCACCATGATAGGCCTTTCAAACTGTCTCATGTACTTCTTCCTCTTGCCACCACATGTTTCCTTATCTCAGTCAGGAGGCAAACAGGCTGCACATTCTACTCAGAAGTAAAACAGGCCTGCTAGCTAGGCTCTGGTGGATAGCCTAGTTCTTCCCTTTCTCTGCTCTCTGCTAATTATTTGATAAAGAGTGACTCAAAACAATCTGAGCAACAGGGAAATAAAAATATAGTGCTTCAAGGTGCAAAAAGGAAACCCAATTCAGCCCTACAATCCAATTAATCCAACTAAGAAAGGTTATTAAACGAAGATTCAAAAAAAAGAATGGTGAGGTTGGAATAATGAGTATGCAGAATAAACCAGCGTATTAAGAAATTAGATCCTAAAACGAGCAGCAGTGTTGGTCTTTCTCAGCCTTAACACTGAATAAGCCAAGCAAAGAGGGAAGCCTGTGTTAGGGCCTCCTCTCAGTGACATTCTGCATAGTGTCCTGCATTGAACAAGATGCATGGAGAGGGACAACAAAATGCTGTCTCTGGCATTTTCTGCTATTTCTTTTGAGATGACTTTTTGACCAGAATCTTGCAGAGTCAGAGGTTAATCTAAAAACATTTGTGCAAGCAGAAGCACTTTCTCAAAGTTTGCATAAGTACACTTCCTTATGCAACTAGTAATTTTGCAAGTACCCACACAGTCCTTTCTCTCACTTTTGACTTGTTAGGCAGGAAGCTGATCAACAATTCTTCACTGGCTGAGCTCAGTGTGGCAACACCCATTGCTCAACTTTGGGATTGAGTGTTAAGTACACTGGCCGAACTTCACATTCTGCTAAAATTATAAAGTTTCTGGACCTTTGACTAAAAACAGGATAGCATTATTTTCCAACATTCAATGGGACAAATGTGGTCAAGCAACATCAGGGTTGTTTGTCAAGAGCCAGTGGCCAAGATGGCAAAAGTTATTAATGAGGAAGAACACACAACTTAGGAGAAGCTGCAGGAGTTTGCATTTGTTTCAGCCTATTGGGAAGGACCAGAAAATGTTCCCTCCTCCCTCCTCCTCTCCACTGAGATGAGTACAAACTAAGGCCCTTTCCACACGGGGGGGGGGGCGTGAAACGTGGTGAAATGGGGCAGCGCACGCAGAAACAGAGCTTACCTGTATCTGGGTTGCTCCGTCGCCGCAGGGAGCACCGCTTGTTCGCCGCTCTACACGGCGGCAGCATCCGGCGGCGCCTGGCAGCGCCCAAAATGGCAGCTGGCGGCTTCCAGCGGCTCTCTGCCAATCGGAGAAGCATGCCAGCCGGAAGCCCGCCCCCAGTCAGCTCTGCAGGGACGCGCTTGCGCGCCCCTGCAATTCCCCACAGGGCGCTGCGACGGGCTAGCGCACACATGTTTCATAAAGACCACATGAAATGTGGTCTTTATAAAACACACGGTGCCACCCCCACAGCTGCGCGAGGGCAGTTTGAGGTGGGGAACCTCCACTTTTCTAACTGCCCTAGCACACTCCGCGGTGGGGACGCCCTCCGGGTGAGGTCGTCCTACCCTGTGTTACCCTGTGTTTTCCCCCGTGTAGAAAGGGCCTGATTTTGCATTCTGAACTCAGTCTGTAGCAACTGAAATAAGCTGAGGGCAAAAAAGGAAAGTAAGAGAAGGAAAGAGAAACCAGGACATTTACAAACATCTGAAAAAGTGGGACAACAGAGAATCAATCAAGGTTGTCCCTGCCAAACTAGGACAGTTGAAGGGTATAGACTAGCTAATGAGTACAGTTTCACGCAGGCAGGAAATACCCAAGGAAGAGAGCAATTATGGCCAGTGTTTATCTTGGGAAAGTTAGAACAAGGCAAGGAGAACTTAATCCTTTAATTGCCGACTGAATTGTGTATCTAAGGGACTAAGTGGACAAGAAGATTGTCTCCAAACAGTGGCTGCCGATCCATGTGTTACACAGATTGGTTAAATTTCTGTCTTCTCAGATTCTGGAGCTATGTGACCAGTTTCTTCTCCATGAGGAAAATGAATATTCTGAAAACTACTTTGTCTGCTTGCCTCATTTAGGGCCTTTTCATACTACGCATTTATAGCACAATGATACCACTTTAACTGCCACAGCAGCATTCTGTGGAATCCTGGGATTTCTAGTTTGGTGCAGGCTCCCTGACAGACAATCCTAAATATTTGTCCCTAAAGTGCCAATCCCAGGGTTTCATACGATGTTTCCATTGCCATTAAAGTGGAATCCTAGTACTATCCTCATTTAATCTGAAGGGCCCTTAGATAAAGCAAATTTTATGGCTCACAAATAGCATGATTCAGCAAAGATGATGGGAAAACCCATCATTAGAATACAATTATTTCTTGGAACAGCTCCGCTTGGACACGTGACACATCTCTGTTTTGATCTAAGACCTCAAACACTTGACAAGTACCATGTGTTTAGTTTGAATCTGGATGAATAAATAATTCTCTGTCTGAGGTAGTGTGCTGTTCCACACTAGTTCAAGTGGTACTCTAGGATTTCTTCTTCAGTTCTTTATTACTTCAGATGAGTTGGCTTGAAAAAAGGGAATGAAGTGAGAAGCAGGAATGAAAGATAAATGGGGTACTCTTTTTACAGGGCCCTCTTTGTCAATATGTTTGATCTTCAGAGAAAGATAGGTTTTCCCAAAGTATGTGTTTATTGTTATAGAATCATAGAATCATAGAAATGTAGAGTTGGAACAGGCCACACGGACCATCCAGTCCAACCCCCTGCTATGCAGGAACACCCTCAAAGCACTCCCGACAGATGGCCATCCAGCCTCTGCTTCAAAACCTCCAAGGAAGGAGACTCCACTACACTCCGAGGCAGCATGTTCCACTGCTGGACAGCCCTGACTGTCAGGAAGTTCTTCCTGAGGTTCAGGTAGAATCTCCTTTCCTGCAGCTTGAATCCATTGCTCCTTGTCCTGGTCTCTGGAGCAGCAGAAAACAAGCCCTCTCCCTCCTCTATATGGCATCCCTTCAAATATTTAAATATGGCTATCATGTCCCCTCTTAACCTTCTCTTCTGCAAACTAAACATCTCCAGCTCTCTAAGTCTATCTTCATAGGGCATGGCTTCCAGGCCCCTCACCATTTTGGTCACCCTCCTCTGGACTTGCTCCAGCTTGACCATGTCCTTCTTGAATTGGGGTGCCCAGAACTGGACACAGTATTCCAGATGAGGTCTAACCAAAGCAGAGTAAAGTGGTACCAGTACCTCCCTCGATCTAGACACCATACTCCTATTGATGCAGCCGAGAATTGCATTGGCTTTCTTGGCTGCCGCATCACACTGCCGACTCATGTTCAGCTTGTGGTCTATGAAGACTTCTAGATCCCTTTAACACGTACTGCTATCCAGCCACGTGTCCCCCATCCTATATTTCTGTATTCAATTTTTTCTACCTAAGTGTAGGACCTTGCACTTCTCTCTGTTGAATTTCATTTTGTTAGCCTTGGCCCAGCTCTCCAATCTATCCAGGTCATTTTGAATTTTGATCCTGTCATCTGGCGTATTAGCAACCCCTCCCAATTTGGTGTCATCTGCAAATTTGATGAGCATGCCCTCTATTCCTTCATCCAAGTTGTTGATAAAAATATTGAACAGCACTGGGCCCAGGACAGAACCCTGTGACACCTGTGTATTGTTCCTATCATGTGTTTTCACATGATAACACCAACATATGATGACCCTGTCATAGGAATTTTCTTGGCAAGATTTATTCAGAGGAAGTAACTTGTGACTTGCCCAAAGTCACCCAGTGGGTTTTCCTGGGTAAGCAGGGATACCATGTTACTATAAGAGGATAAGACAAGATGAATTAGTTCCCATTGTGTTTATATAATCTAACTCTAAGTATTTGCAAAAAACACTAAGGCCATTTCCACACTACACTGTTACAGTGCTATTGTTCCACTTTCAACATCCCATGGAATCCTGGGTATCCTGCAGTATAGGTAGTGGCATTTAGAATTTTCAGCCAGAGAACTCTTTGGCCTCAGTAAACTACTTGGGGAGGTCATACATTTTCAAGGAGCTGATATAGTTTTCTTCTTAGTTGATTTTAAGGTGCTCAAGATATTGTGGAACATTACTGGGGGTTAGATACGTATTCATCCTTGTATTTAAATTATAGATAAAACATAAGATAAATTTTCACGTAATTTTTGGTTGTGAACAGTACTCACGGTTCTCTTGGCAGGAGATGAGCAGTGAGGAGTCATTACAACTTTTTCTTGTTCATGAATTCCAGACCCCCCTGTAGGAGGAGAAAACTTTCATAGCCATAAGAACACTCTAATTTTCTTCAGATCTTGTAAGAATTTGTAATCTTCCCCCTTTGTCAAAAGATCCAGTCTCTGCATGACATTTGGGTCATACAGATGAGAAGGCCAGGAATAATTTCACTATAGATGGCCCTTTCTCTCACCAAATTTGGTGGGGTGAGGGTGATCCCTCAGAAGGGTAGAGAAATCTGTATTGTCCTAAACAGACAGTTGAGCCACTTTACATTTCTATCTGTTGGAATTCATTTTGTTAGTTTTGGCCCAGCGATCCAAGCTGTTAAGGTTATTTTGAATTTTGATTCTATTCTCTGGCATTTTAGCAGCTCCTCCCAATTTGGTGTCATCTGCAAATTTGATCACTATGCCCTCTATTCCTTCATCCAAGTCATTGATGAAGATGTTGAAAAGCACTGGGTCCAGGACAGAACCCAGGGCACCTCACTAGTCACTTCTCTCCAGGAAGAAAAGAAGCCATTGGTAAGCATTCCATGGCTGCTCAGCAAAACATTAACGTAAATTTTGCCACATTTCTTTTAAAGAGATTAACAACTGGGATATACTATGGCAGAGGTGAGGAGTTGGCACTCCTGAGTTACAAATTTTTACTCTGAAGTCTTCCGAGAGTTTATCTGAAATTCTTTGCTTCTTCCTCATTGGAAACTGGCCTTTTGAAAACAAGTGATGAGATGGGAACTAAAACATATTTCCACTTTGGCATTTTTCCTATCGGTCAACTAATTTGACCAATGGTGTTATGAAATCCCAGCATCTATCATGCATTTGTTTACATGCATTTTTCTTCTAAAGATTAATAATTGCATATAGCAGTGGTTCTCAACCTGTGGGTCCCCAGATGTTCGTGGACTTCAGCTCCCAGAAGCCCCAGCCACTATGGTCAATGCTCAGGGCTTCTGGGAGCTGAAGTCCATGAACATCTGGGGACCCACAGGTTAAGAACCACTGGCATATAGCAAGTTAATTGAAAAAGGAATACTGACTGCTATCTGAAACTCAGCTTTTCAAGTTTTGGATAAAGCTACTGTTGAAAACATTGAAAAAAAGAAAAGTAAAGGATGAACATGAAAAAAGCAACAACACCCAAAATATGATTAAGTCTGCAGACCAGTAATAAATGGACAAAACATCACCTGACAGACTTTTCTTCTAAACATTAATCTCTATAACTAGCAACTTCCTTGAAAAAGCAACCCTGCTTACTAGCTAATACCTGTGTTTTCAATGATTGCGCTCACTAACTTGTGGCAACTTTGTTGAGAAAGAAGAGTAAAAGATAAACACATATTTTAAAATATAGTTACGTCTCAGAAATAGCAGTACATTGATAAACATAAACTGATTGGCTGTTCCTCAAAAAACAAACAACCAAAAATGTTGTAACTTGAAAGTTACTAGAAAAACCATACTATCTGCTTCAATCTGAAATTGTTTTCAAGGTTTGGTCAAAACTGCTGGTGACAACACTGAAAAACAAAAGAACAGGAGAAGATAAGCGTAAAGCAACAAAACAAAATATGGTTAATTCTCAGGAACTTCAACAAAATGATAAGTGACAGCAAATCCTTAAGGATGTAAAGCAGTCTCATCCTTCACCAGAACACAGGAAAGTCAACACCAAGTATGAAAATCTAGCCAATAATTGTTGTTGTTATGTGCCTTCAAGTCATTTAAGATTCATGGTTACCCAAAGGCAAACTCATCACAGGGTTTTCTTGGCAGAATTTGTTCAGAAGGGGTTTGCCCCGCCTTCCTTTGAGGCAGAAAGAGTATGATTCGCCCAAGGTCATCCACTGGGTTTCCATGACCAAGTGGGGAGTCAAAGCCTGGTCTCCCAGTGTCCTAGTCCAACATTGAAATACTACCTCATGGTAGCTCTATTATTAGCTAATATTTAACTTATATTAAATAAACTAATAACATCAGCATGGGCATATTCTTTCCCCACACTCTCCCTCATTTCCATTCTTTATACTAGATTAATCTGGAAAGAAATATGCAGATACAGTCAGGCCAGTTGTCTTTCCTATATGAGGGTGATTGCATTCCTTGTCTTTAGTTTTACACCTATGGTGATGAGTGCTGGAAGATATTTATGTTATTTGGCATACCTCCGTGTGCAGGCTTCCAAATGTATTTATGGCACTACCTAATTACACTGGTCTCTGCATTGCATTTAATAACTCACCTTGACTCTATAGCCAAGCAGGAATTAGTGTTGTCAAGTTTTTGAAACATTTGAAATTCATGACATGCAGGATTGACAATCAAGGCATAGCTGTTTGGGTTCTACTGAAATATCAAATGAAAGTATTAATTTCAGTTCTCTGTAAAATTAACATATTGTCCACATTCCTATATTGCATGATGCATACCAATCTGTCTTCATGAAGGGCTCACATCCCCAAATACAGGTTTGTTTGGCATCTTGTTCAGTCTATGTAAAAGGAAAAGTTTTCCAGCCCTCATATATAGGACTTCTCCTCTAACAAGGGGCACTTGCCAGTCAGATAAGGGACAAGCTTTGTGGCCCTCAGTTAGGAGTCTTTCCTTATAAAAAGGCAGCCCTAGTAGGAATCCCATTCAGTAAACCAAATGGCAAAGATGGTTCAGGTAAGGAGCTTTTCATTCAAGTTGACTTCTGGCAAGTCACCGGCTAATAGAGAAGGGGCTTTTTAAGCAGAGTGCTTTTACTTTTTTCTTATATTGCTTTTAACCGGGCTGTGTTTGAATATTATAAGGTCAATTTTTATGTGTATCTGTGAGCTGCCTTGAATTCTAATCTTGAGAGGAAGATGGAATATAAAATAAAGATAACTTCCATGCAGATGCTTAAGTAGACAGTCAGAGAAGGAATGGATTTCTCCATTCCTCCTTTACCAACCTTTCTGAGTTCTGTGAAGGCCATAGAAAGACCACTGCAACCAGCATGGACATGCCACAAGTATGAAGAGTTGGTGGCCCATTCCTTCTATTTCTACCCACTTAGCTGGGGTGAGTTTTATTTGTTTGTTTTACTAGCTTGTTAAGAGGCCAATAGCCTAGTTTTCCTGGCAGCAGAAATGGTTTCCAGGGCCAGCTCAAGACATTTTGCGAATGCTGCCCACTCAAAAAGGCAAGGTATGTTAACCCAAAGCTGTGTTATTTTTAGCTCCTGTGGGGAAAGAAAAATCTCACAGGTGATTTTTGCCCTTTTTCTGACAGGAAAAACACAATTACTTGCCCTTTCATGAAACCAAAGATCTGCTGCCAAGGGCAGCTGCCTTATTCTGCTTAACATTAGAGTCAGCCCTGGGGATTTCCCATCCATCACTGCCATGATGGAAACATGGTAATTTATCTTTCTGTCAAGCTTCTAGTGAACGTTTACAAGGCTATGATAAAGTGTCAACTGTTTTGTAATATCTGGATGCTATTCAACTGTTGCCTGAAGTCTGGAATTGAGATTCAGTTAGATTCGTGGGTGAGACTTGGGAACTGGTGGACTTGCTTAAATGGCACCAAACTTGTGCAGTTGTAGCTGGAAAGGGTACTGATAAGCATCTTGTCCAACATTCACTGAAAAGTAGGGATTGTTTAGACTATTGGCTTTCTAGAGTAAGAAAGCAAAGAGGAACACAATCTGCAAAAGCAAGGAAGAAGTACCATGACTACTGCAGGCAAAGTAAGTGATGAGTTACATGTTCGTTCTTCACAGAACATGAGAAAGTTACTTCTCTGGACTACCATTTCCAGAATCCTATAGCCTGCATAACTGAGCTCTGATTGTTCATTTGTATTCCTAGTACAAAATTAAGGTTGAATTATATGGTGATTAATTAGGAGTATTAGAAATAGGTCTTCAAGCCATATTTTTGCCTTTCTTTAGTTACTGATATCATTTTAAATTGTAGTTGCAAAGTTGTTATTAAAATTAAGAGCATTTAAGACAATAAATTCTTCCTTCAGCAAATCTCAACTTAAGAATTGGAAAATATAGTTCTGAGAGGAACAATCTTCATAGAATATGTTGTATAAGTGAGAAGAAATCTACTGATGTGGCAGGTGGCAAGGAAGCACAGTAACACCACAGAACATTATTTGAAAGGGTGATGTGTTTTAACTTCATTCAGGCTGTTTCCGCACTAGACTGTTATAGTGCTATTATTATTCCACTTTCAACATCCTATGGAATCCGGGGGTTGCAGTTTAAGGAGGGGCCACCTCTCTTTAAACTGCAAACTCCAGGATTCCATGGGATGTTGAAAGTGGAATAAAAGCACTATAACAGTTAAGTGCAGAAATCACCTCAGAAAAAGGGTTGGTTTTTTTTTAAGGTCCTTAAAGTTTCACACAAATAGGGTAGGATCCAGCCTACATTGTCCCACTTATTTCAACTGAAGAGTTAAATATATGCTTAGCTCATTCAGCAAACTCCATTTGAAAGTGATCAGGCTTGGCAATGCTGATCTGTTCCAGTTGTTGTTTAAGGCAATACATTACATCTGCCTGCCAAGTAGCTCTCATTTTTCCTTCTCATTTAAGACCAGAGAGTGAGCTCATTTGCTTAGATCTAGTTTTTCCAATTTACTTCTGGACATATACACTCACCACAAAAAGTATCATATATGTTTTCAGTGGTCCTCCTTATATCTTGCAACTATGAAACTTTAGAAATCAATTTTAGAAGCACATTAGGAAGCAGTGTTAGGCTCAGCAGTTATGGAGGGAGAATGCAGTGCAGCTTTTTCAAATGGAACCCTGAATTCAATTTGTACAAATTCAGCCAAGAGCTTGGAAAAACAAGAGTTTTGGACTGCAGTTCCTTTACTTTCCTAATCAGCATAAGCAGCGTTGGCTGGGGGATTCTGGAAGTCGTAATTTTTCTAAACTTTAGTTTAAAATTCATAGTCTTCACTGATAAAACCAGAAGAGGGGTCTGTGACTATGATCCTGTAAACAACAGTATAGATGTGCATGCAAATTCTTGCAACAACTTTGCATAATGCTAAGTTCACTAAGACTTGGAAGACTTGTCATTCACTTAGATTATAATAACTTATTTAGACTGAAATGCCTTCATTGGAAGGGAGGCCTGGAGCTGTCACAATGGAGACAGAACTCTCCCCCCTCCCCAAATTCCCCAGGTATTTGGGCCTAGATGGTTTTCTGGAACTGGAGTGGGTCTCCATGGAACACTCTCTATGGAACCTTGCTGAACCAACAAGGTTCTTCCCAACAGATGGGGGGGGGTCATGATTTTCTCCACCACCCCATTGCCTGAGGCAAGGAATTCAGTCTCCCTTTGGCAAACTGTTCCTTTTCCTACCTAACAAGTCAAATCAAAATTAGAATTCCAAACATGAATCCTAACAACTCACAGTCATCAGGGTGCACTGCTAAGACCCTGAAGGGTGACTTGAAGTTTCATATGGAATTCTGGGGTTTTCTGTTTAGGGAGCATTTTTTAAAGCTCTCAACCAGAAAGCTGTACCTCTTCCATAAATTTAATTCTATAGGATGTAGTCATGGCAGTTAAAGTGGAATCAAAGTGCTATAATTGTGTAATGTGAACAGTTGCCTATATCATTTCAGGGCCTTCTTGCGAACATTTTGTGATCATTTTGAGGGAGGCCTTAGTGCAATAAAATTGTTTTTACTCTGCTTTTGATGGTGGGCATTAGTTTCAGTCAAGGTCAGACCAAGACACTTTGCTGCCTGTGATGGAGAAGAAGATGAGATCCCATCTCCCATTCTACATACAGAAACTGATTAGACACTACTAGTTGAATCTTCATTCAGTGTTGATCATGAGATAGAATCCTCTATTATACCCATGAGCAGCAGCACAGTGATAATCTGTGTGGTCAAACAGCAATTCCCTTTAAGGAATGGACAAGAAGCAAAACGATCACAGGATTGCTACAGCTTTTCCCCACCATTTTCTGCCTGAAGGGTTGTCTTGTTCTGTCTAATCATAGAGCTAGCCCTGGTTCCAACTATGAAGCACCATGAGGAAGATAAATGGCTAAAAGAAAAGTAATTGGTAGGAAAGAGGAGAAGTGGGGAAGAAATTCAGCTCTCCACTCCCAGGCATCCTTGTGGCACCATAAAGTTTTCAACCTACTTTCTAGAGTTTTGCAGATGACTAAGTCCTGACATGTAGGCTTGCCATAGTCAACCTAGTTTAGACTTTCATCGTAAAATGACAATAAGATTCAATATATTGGACTTCAAATACACTTGCCCAGATGGTAGACTACCAAAGTCTAGCCTGCTCTGGTGCTTTCAGGATGTCTTTGCCCTTCCTGTCATGCATACTAGTGCCATGTAGTGCTCTGATGTTTCAGCTCATGTAATACGCTGTAATTGCCATGTAGTGTAATGTCATGTTATTTGCCAAGTAGTGGTTCACTTTTTGATGCCATATAATGCATGGGACAAAGGGCTGGAAAGGGATGATGGGGAATGAATGAGAAACATTCTTCTGGGAATCAAAGGAATGTTATTTTAAATAATACTGATAAGGAAGAGAACAAATGCAGATACAAGGTCAGGTTCCAGTGATGTATTTAAGTCTTTTACTCCAATTCTCAAGTCAAGTCTCAAGTCTCTACCTTTAAGTCTCAAGTCAAGTCTCAAGTCCTTGAAGATAGTTGCAAGTCAAGTTTCAAGTCAAATCTCAAGTTTGGGAGCTGACCTTATACCAACCTGTATTCCAGAATTTCTAGACAGAGTCAAATGAAGTCAATGTTAACAATTTAAGCAGAGTCGGCTCTCCACATTTGCGATTTTGCCATCTGCAGCTTTGGAAGTGGAGACTAGGATCCTTCTTACTGCCTCTTCCCAAGGCTGCAGGCTTTTGTGCCAATGGGCATAAAAAAGTCTGCATCTTTGGGAGTGGGATATAGGATCCTTCTTACTTCCCATTTCCGAAGCTGGAAGATTTTTCAGAAGTGGGGAATAGGATCCTTCTTACTCCCTTTTACTGAAGCTTCAAAAGCTTTAGAAGGATCCTTCCTCCTCAAGCTTGTTGCCTAACACACTTGCTGTTCCCCTCTGAGAAATGTGCCCTCACTTTGGGCTTGAAATAGATTGTCATGTGACCAGTTGGCAAAAAGAGATAGAAGTGTTGTTCAGAGTTCTAAGGTTTCTGGATGAATGTGTTTTTTTACTCAACCAAGGGCAACAAGTCAGTCACTAAAAATATACAGGTCTCAAGTTGAATCGAATCAGTGCATCATTTATTGCTGAGTTGAGTCTGAGTTGAGTCACTGAAGTTACTTAAGTTGGACTTGAGTCTGAGTCAGTTGACGAGTCTACATCACTGCAGGTTGCTAGAGGGTAGTGTCATGTCCTCTTCCAGAGCATGGACTTTGACTCAGAGTCTGAAACAGAAGGAATGCCAGGGCCTGTTGTACAGAGAGAGGTTACAGTGCTGGAAACAGAACAGAGGACGGAGCCAGCTCCAACAGAGAGTCCTGCCTCTTCAGATATAGAGGAACACTTACCTTGACCCAGCTTCAAAGTTCACAGACCGCAAAGAGAGAGCCAGAATCACTCTCTTAGGTTTTACAACCAGAAACAATCAATCAAGTCTCAGCTGCGCTAGGCTCAAGACTTATATAGCTGGCATCCTTCACCTCCAGGAGTTGTCAGAGTTTATCTGACCTGCTACCTTGCTGGGTGCTTTGACAAATGCTCAGATTGACCTTGGATATTCCCTTGCTGTGAAACCCTGCTGGATTTTGTTTATGTTGGACTTTATTTATGACTCCTTGCTTACTGCCTGGAAGTAAGTAACAAGCTGAGAGATATTCAGTTTGTTTTATTTGATTTGTCAGCTGTGCCTGGACTGAGATAGTACAGGTGGGAAGTGATCCCAGGAAAAGAAATATTTGAATTAGCTGTCAAACAGGGGCCTTGAGCACAAATTTGTAATGTTGCTCTTTATAAGGCACTGTCAATTCTAGATGCCTTTAGTCCTGGCAATGGTCAGAATGTGCAACTGTTACTCTGTTGTTTCCAGTATAAAGCTTTGGTAAACTTCTAAGCTTAATTTCTGGGACTGGAATTGTCCTGTACATGAAAAATGCAGTGAAAGGGCTGCATACAACCTTGGAAACACTGCACTGTCCTCCTAGGATGTTATACACAGACTGAGAGAAGCAGAAGGGATTCCTGCCCAGACACAAAAGATGAAGAAAACAGACAAGCTGCAGAACCAGCCTGAGATATTTGGGTAGTGTGGATTGGAAAAGTCTGCTTTGAGCCACAAACTGAACTTCTGTTCAGCAGATAAGATTTCTAGGGCCATTTCTGCACTAGACTATTATAGTGCTATTATTCCACTTTCAACATCCAATGGAATCGTGGGATTTGCAGTTTAGCGATGGGCTGAGGCTCCTCCCTAAACTGCAAATCCCAGGATTCCATTGGATGTTGAAAGTGGAATAATAGTGTGATGAATGAATGAGTTCCAGAGGGAAAAAGTACGGTCCTGAACCAAACTGAAATGGCCGCGCGCAGTGCATTGTTGGAAGGAGGGGTTTGGATTGTGAAGCGAGGATTCCTTGAACTGTGAAATTGAGAACACACGGAATGCTAATTTGGCTTGAGAATAAAGTTTGCAAAACAATAAGGACTTGGCACCAACAGAACGTACTCTTGAGATGCACAGATCCAGAAGTGTGGCTTCCTTAATTGCCATGTGATGTTGCCTACAATGCATATCTTCTTTGATTGTCTTTATGTTTCATCCACCTTCACATATTCACGATATTCAACAGTGATCAATACCTTTATTAAGAAAACAGTTAAGTTCTTATGTGTAAAGGCAGAAGAAACAAGGAGCCGTGAAAGCCTGGCACACCCTCAGACGGGCAAGCGGTGATGTATTTCTGACCCTACCCTACCCTGCATGGCCGAGAACCACTGAGGCATTTGATACATTTCCTGACAACATGATATATGACCAATTCTTCTGCAAGCAACCTTTTATTAGTAAGGTACAAGATGATATGAACTATTCTTTTAATTGCTTGATTGCCTTTATACAATGGAAGTACTTGGAACTATAGCAACCAGCAAAACATGTCCTTTTCCTCAAGAAATGGGGAATATGACTATAAAGAGGGGAAGATTTTCGACTCACTTTCATGACCCTTGGCTGCAGCAGAAGGCATCCATACCTTCGAGGACATCTGGCCAATGTTCGGCGAAGGACCGTCTTGTGAGTATGTAGAATGAATGTGAAATGTGAATGTGTGAATGTGTGAAAGAAAGCTCTTGATACGGAAATGTGATTTTTGTATTTCATGTCTTAATAAATGTTACATGCATAGTGGTTAAACCCAGATCTGGTTTCCTATGTGTCTTCTGTTGGGATCCTATAGTCCAGGGTGGCTGAATTTCTCTCTGGGTCAAACGTACCAACAATCTCGGTCCATGACAATAGCACTATAACAGTCTAGTACAGAAATGGCCAAAGTCATTGGAGGCTGGTGATTCAGATGTCAATGGGGTGGTGAATTTATTTTGAACTCCAAAAGAGTTACCCAAGATACCAAACTTATTCAGGGTTAGGTTCACTACATTGGACAGCATTTTTAATGTCCAGATTAAAATCCAGAGTACATGGATAATACTGTAGCCACCAGCTATCAGTGTTCCATTCCAGTTCTAATGCAACACACATCCAGAAAAGTTGCATGATCCTTTGCTTTTTTGTTTTTACAGGTCATTAAATGTAAAGCAGCTGTTTGTTGGGAAGTTAAGAAACCTCTGAGCATTGAAGAAATAGAAGTGGCCCCTCCAAAGGCTCATGAAGTTCACATTAAAGTAAAGAAGATGATGAGGTGGATGGATGTGAAACAAATTTTAGAGTCCTCCCTGAGGTGTTGTTTTTTTTTATTTGTTTTGTGGAAATATTTAAATATATATCAAAATTATTACTACAGAGGGAAAAAATATGAAGTGTATGAGGTTCTCCTCAGCCTTACCAGGTAACAGGAATTGCATAATTTGCAAATCATCATTTGTGTGTGAAAGGGTTGACCAAAATACACATGCATGCCAACTTCTCTATTCAGAGATATTCATTTCCAAAATTCCTTTATATATTGCAAACAAAAACTTGTGTGTCTTAGTTGTTTTTTGTCTAGTGCAAGGGTGTCAGTTCTGCCCCTCTCAGAAAGAACAGGCATTTCTCTTCTAAAATGGACTTGAATAGCTCTTGTCTCTGAACATGTGCAAAAGACTTCCCACCTTGGACTTCAGGTTACTTTCTTTTTTAAAGCATATTAACAGTGCAATCCTATACATGCCTACTGAAAAGTAAGTACCATTATGTTCAATGTTGCTTACTCCTGAGTTAGTGGATGTAGGAAGGACAAGGTCTCCCTGAAATGAGACTTTTGCATAAGGGCCCAAAATGCAATATCAGTCATAGCTGTGATTTCACTGCGTACAGAAAGAAAGAATTGTTGTTGTTGTTGTTTGTAAACCTATAGGGCAAAAGAGTAAATGGATATTTTTCTTTCTTGCCCAGTGGTCTCTGTGACTCACACGAATGGGTTGTGAGTACGAATGCCTATCTATTCCAGGTACCTTAGCCCCACAGGAAGAACCCTTTTTAAATGAACCAGAGGGCATCCTAGATTACTGAGAACTGTTAGGAAAGATCTGCAGGTCAGAAACATAGCTGAGAACAGTCTGAGCCAAGTCAAGAGACAGAGTCCGAAAGCCATGCCTCACTGAGATCCAAAGGGAGAAAAGCCAAAGCGCAGTCGAGATATCAGAAACCAGAAACGGGTAGAATAAAGCAATACAGCCCACAAACAGTTCCTTCAGTGATGCTTCTGCAGCGGTCAAAAAGGAGCTGAGGGTTTAAGCCTGAATTGGGCTGCTCACACGGAGCAGGGGAGGAGGGATTGCTGCCAGAACATTTACGTAATAGCTCTAGAATATTCCAAATGATGCACTCCACAGGTGCAGTAAACCCATTTGTGTGAGTTCACAGGTGGCCACTCAAAGGACTAGAGTTACAGGTAAGCAACCCGTCCTTCCTGTCCCAGCTTTTATAGGTTTAGAAAACAAACCATTAAAATAAATAAATGCTGGGAATCAAAGCCATCTAATGGTGTAAACAACGACCAGGCAGCACGTTTTGAGTCCAGTTGAAATCCAACCAACTGAGCAATTCTGTATGTTTCACTCTTTTTTTTTTCACTTTCCCCTCCTCTCCATTCTTCTCTCAGTACTCAGTTAGACTTTGCCTCTTACTACTCTCCTCCATGCCCCAGGAACAAGAATTAGGACCTGTGTGGTTTGAACCATGGAAAGGGCAGAAGTAATGTTTAAATAGCTTGCAACTCTAGGTCCCAACTGCACCCAGCTGTGAGCATTGGGACCAAACCTCAAGGCATGTGCCTGCCTGCCTGCCTGCCTGCCTGCCTGCCTGCCTGCCTGCCTGCCTGCCTGCCTGCCTGCCTGCCTGCCTGCCTGCCTTCCTTGCTTCCTTCCTATCTATCTATCTATCTATCTATCTATCTATCTATCTATCTATCTATCTATCTATCTATCTATCTGTATGCCGCCTTTTCTCCCAGAATGGGACCCAAGACAGCTTCCAAAAACAAACTAAGACATTTAAAATAGTTACGACTAAGCTAAGGTGTATCCCTCTCATGTCCCCTTAGTAGTCACACCTAGTTAGAGATGTCTAGGTTTCATGGTCTTAGAGCTATGGTGGACAACTCTCACTTTTATTACTATAAATATTTTTGGATTATATGAAACAGGGCAAAAAGAAAAAGAAGATTTCTTCATCCTATCTTGAAGCATGATTTCATTTCTGTGCAGTTTCTGGCCACAGGGATATGTTGCACAGATGACCATGTGCTCAGTGGTGCTTTTACTGTGCCTTTACCAATGGTTCTGGGCCATGAAGCAGCTGGTGTCGTGGAGAGTGTTGGAGAGGGAGTCACCTGCGTGAAACCAGGTAGGAGAAAATATTTGGTAGGTTGCCTTTTCAAGAGACACAAGGATTTCTTTACGTACGACTGTGATGGAGTT